>JACEIK010013476.1:14528-25893 GCA_018107945.1 Datura stramonium
CTGTTTCTCACGTTTTCTGGAAATTAATTAAAGTGATTATCATCACAAACCGAAGTGGGGGCTTTATATACTTGGGCCTGGACAGGCCCAACGTGTCACGAAGACAACGCGGTGGCCACGCCTTCGTGACACAGCGCCATCGCGGAGGGGCTCTGCCTCGGCGCCTCCCGCGGTGGTTCGACCGGATTTTCGTCCGATCTTTTCCTGGGCCTTTTTCCTAGAACGTATGACTTTCAAATATGCTTAACTAACGTGCGAATAGGCCATCTAGATGCCGGGAATCTTACGGGGTGTAACAATATGCATGTTTTTTGGAGTAGCGTCGAGCACCGAGGAGGCTAGGGTTTCAGGTAAACCCTGGGCCTTAGAACTACGTGCTAACATAGGTTATTCAGATTCATTGGGATCTCCCTTGTAATCTGCCCTTTCCACCAGAGGGACTTTAGCTTGATATCGATATTATGGTAGCATCCTTAGCCCTGGCAAGGCTTTGGACGACTCTTCCCACTTGAGTGTAATAGTTGGGATCACGTAAGCTCTATCATGATTACGTTCGTTATATGACGAGTCTCCCATTGTTCCTTGTGATTTCAGTTATGCATGTTTATCAGTCACGATATGATATTTTCTATAGGTTTGACCCAATGTTTAGTTTTACTTATGATTATCGATTTTATCTTTGGGTCATTTAATTCAGTTATGAAATAGCTTATGTTTAATCATGTTTTAAAGATATCAACACGCAGTCCTTACTCTCAAAATCTTATAATGATATGATTTATGTTATGCATGTTTTCAACTATACTTACTTAGCCTGTTTCACTTACCTCGCATACTCGGTACATTTCAAATACTAATCGTATACTTTATGCGGTATTATTTCATGATACAGGCTCCGATGTACAGATTCAGTCTCATCGCTAGCCAGTCTCCAGAGCTTGTCTAGTGCTCCAGTTGGTGATTCCTCATCCTTCGAGGACCTTCAGTTAGCTTTGCTATTATCATCTTTCAGTTTTAGACTTGTAGCGAGCAAGTTGGGGTGTTGTCCCATCAACTCGTCAGTATGTTAGAGGCTTTCAAGACATTGTATAGTATTCATCTTTGAATTTAGAGTTTTGATATTCCGTTGTTCAGATGTTATAATGTTTATAGTTTCTCTATTTCAGAACTCATTTATTCGCTTTAATTATGTTGAGTCTTAGTTATCATGTTCATGTCATGGGTTGACTTGGAGCCATTTATGATTGTAGGTTATGTGTCTCAATTCGGGCCTATGTTCGGGTTGTGACATTGATCATGACCACTTAGGGTGATTATTAGAGGCGGCCTGGACAGAGTATCAACAAGGAAAAAATCTCATTCAATTTCTATAAGAAGACTTGCAATAACAACATTAATCAGGTGGCAAAGGTTACTGGATTTGCCAGAGGTCAAATTCCTTTTATTTATCTTGAGTGTGTTATTTATATGCTAGTAAGAGGAAAAATTATTACAATGACATCGTCAAAAATGTTAAAAGAAGATTGCAATCTTGAAAGAGGAAGATCCTATCTATTTTTTTTTTGGTTTTTTTTTTGGGGAAGGCGATAAGTTGTTTTGATATCTAAAGTTCTTCAGAGTATACCTATTTACTTATTAACAACACTTAACTCCTGAAAGTGTGTGATTCATGAATTACACAGGTTTTTAACCAAATTCTTACGAATAACAAGGAGTAAGGAGAAGTAAATACTGGATGTCATGGAGTAACATGTGTCCTAAAGTTCTTCAGAGTATACCTATTTACTTATTAACAACACTTAACTCCTGAAAGTGTGTGATTCATGAATTACACAGGTTTTTAACCAAATTCTTCTGAATAACAAGGAGTAAGGGAGAAGTAAATACTGGATGTCATGGAGTAACATGTGTCAACCAAAAACTGAAGGAGGCTTAGGTTTCAGATCATAATTGATGTGTCCAAAGCTCTCTTTGCAAAATTGACTTTTAGAACCAAAAAATTTATGTGGACCAATTACATGTGGAATAAAAATTGCAAAAGATTTATTTCTAAAGTAATTGAATAGGAGGGTCTCAACTCTAGAAGAAGATTTTGGAGGCTAGGGACAACATTGATCAGGAGATTTGGTGGGAGCCTAGGTGTGAACATTCTAATGTTTGGTTTGACGATTGGAAAAATAGGGGCTTTACACTATACGTTACCTCTTTCTTTTTCTTCGAAATGTGGAAGACATTTCATATCTGACGATATAAAGAGGAGAATTGAACACTATCAAATTACAATAGGTACTTCCTTAGGAGATTGTAGAGTAGGCTCAAAGGGAATTAAGCTTCACAGAGAAATAGAGGAATGAGATAAATCTTGGTGGATGTTTACAACCTCTGGTAAGTCTACTGTTCGTAGTGCTTGAAAGGTGTTAAAGAAGGATGATGAGAAGCAGGATCACTTCTCAAACATGTAGATCTAAATCGTACCTTTTAAGGTCTCTTTCTTTCTCTAAATACTATGAAAAATGAAACTACCTGTTGATGAAGGACTAATAAAATTGGATCTTGCCATGGTGTCTAAGTGCAGTTGTTGTGATGATCCTTATTTGGAGACCTTCAATCACCTAATATAACATGCACCTTTGTTGCAAAGATTCGACATAATTTTGCAGAAGCTGTTGGAGTCTAGGGACCTTTCTTTCAACTAAGATACACTATTAATAGTTAGTGGATGATCTTGGGCATATTTACATGCCCGAGTGCTATTTTATAATTTAGTTTTATCATGTTTTTCAATTTAATTAATTACATTCTCATGTGATTTTTCTATATTTATGTGCATAAACTAACCAAAGTGATTATCCCATGTTTTGTAGGTGAAATATACTCAGGAGAGGCTTGATATGATGTTCGATGCACAAGAAGAATGAATTTTAAGAAGTTGCATATTGGAAGCTTGAAAACTCGGCAGTGCACAATGCCCAGTGTGCACGCCGGCCATGATGCGCGCTGAAGGCCGTGTCATGCTAGGAGATGCGCGCGATAGGGAACGTGCCACACCAAGGCGTTCACGCGCGAGAGCAATGCTGGCAGGCATCTGTGCGTTGGTGCCATGTCAGGCCAAGCAGGTTGCACGACCAGCCCATGCCACACAGATCGACGCACACCAGGGCATGCCAGTGACATGCCAAGATGGCCATTCCAGTGACATGCCGTGATAGCTCCTTGTCACGTCACTGCCTTTCTACGATAGGCAGCATGGCATAGAGCTATTTCACCACAGGCCAAATTTTGCATATTTCCAACTTATTATAAATTAAACCCTTAGCTTCTAATTTCATTATCATGAAATATTTTGGGAAAGCAGAGAGGAGCAAAGGGAGAAAAGGAGGAACTTCACCTAGGGTTCAAAGTCTTTCATTCTATTTTAATCATTCTTGTAAGTACTTCACTTTAAACATGTGTTTGAGTGTTTGTATGAACATGAGTGGCTAAAACCCTTCTTCTAGGGTTGAGGCCACATGACATGAATGTATTTGCATGAATTCATTATTGGTTCATGTTCTTTGTTGTTTTGTCTTGTATTCTTATTAATTATTATTTTAATGCTTGATCACCATTGAAACGAATTTGTTAAGCTTAGGCAAAAGCTCGAAAGAGTAACCCTAGGTTAGAACTAAAGAATGCAGGGAGCAAGTTCTTGTCTTCAAGATAGAATTCGCGGTTAGGATAGTAATTATACCTAATTTTCCTTGCTTGGTTAATTAAATGAGAAGATAGCTAGACATTTAGGATTAAATTGTCATATCACCACTCTCAGACGTAGTTGTGATGTTAATTCTAGGTTAAATGGTTAGAGGTATGAAAGTCCATAATCAAGGACATAAACCCGGTAAACCAAATTCATATTGTTAAATTGCTCATGAATTAGGACGTCACATCCCAGCTTAACGATGTAGGTGTGAGACTAGTTTGTAGTGTTTAGAGGCTCGAAAGACGATGAACACTGCACATTAACTCTGTGAGACAGCAAATGAATTTCATATACTTGAACCATTGTGAATTATAGAATTGCCTGATTGTCAGGCCTTAACTCTAGATGATTCACATTATTGTATTTCCCAATTAATTGTGGTCAGACTTAGATTTAGTTAAACTTTCAAAAATCTTTACAACCAACACTTGTGAAACTTAACTTAACACTTGAACCTAAATATTCGCTTAAATAGTCCAGTCCTTGTGGGTTCGACATCCGGCTCTTCAAGAGTCACTATATTACTTGTACGACCCGCTGGGGCGCAATAATTTTTTGGCTCCATTGTCGGGGATTGGCGAAATTAGTGAATTTCTTATTTTTGTGTTGATGCAGAATATTCCAAGTGTTGCAAAAAATATTATTTTTAGATTTTTTTATTTTGTTTTAGTTTGATACCCTTCTTGATATGACATCATGGAATACAAATAGATTGAATGGTGAATACTCATATTTCAATGATTCTTGTCTAAATTGTGGAAGACCCCACTTATGGCAACATTGTCATATATGTAATATATGTGGTGGTCAGGATGGCCATTGAAATGGTTGTCCAAATTCGTATTCCCCTCCCTCAAGCCCCTACTATGATCCTTCTGTTATTTTTTATGAGTACAGGAATGATGAAAAGGAGGACTTAGAACACCAAGCTCAGATAGAAAACATATTAACACAGGTCCTTGAGCAGACAGAAGTGATGAGGGAGCAGATGAAAGTAATGTGGGTTCAGACTAACAAAAACGGAGAGGTCATAGAAATGATAAGCACCAAGTTCACGGAGATAAAGGCTGAGGCTAAATCTTGCATTAATTTGCAAGTTGCGGTCTTAGCCAATACTCAGGAGGGATTTCAAGGAGAAGAAAAAGGTGAGTTCTTGGAAGAAGCTCAACAATTAGAAACTCCTAAGAGTCTCCGTGATGGTCTCACACATATGGTCAATCCAGTCATGAAAGGGGGGATAGAATTCCAACCATTTGACATTCATATGGAGTCAGAATTTGATGTGAAGAAGGTGTACAAAAGTAAGGAGGCCAAGCACAATGCCATTTCAGAGTTGAGGTGTACTGTATCCCACTCTAAGTATTTATTAACATTAAGTTTGATTGAAAACCTAGAAATAGAGTCTTCCAAGCTTATAGAGAAAGGTCTAGTAGAGAAACAAGCCCCGTATATTCTTAAATTTGCTGAGTCTAAGGGACAGAATGACCTCACTTACCTAAGGGACAATAAGTGTAAGAGGCGACATCTCCTGCGTGGTCACTTAAAATTTTTCACCACCACCCCTAGAGCATAATAGGAAATTAGAAAAGAAATTAGGGGTGAGATATATCCTCAAAGTGGAAGGAAAAGTGGTGGAACTTGATGTGTCGTACCGCGATGTAAACTCAGGCGCTTCTTGGGAGGCAACCCAAGAGTACCATAAGTACAATTTGTTTTTCTCTATTTGTATTTTGTTTATCTTCATTTTTTGTTTTTATTTTTGTTGGTTTGAATTAAGCACAGATTAAGGGAAAGTCTGAGTATCCTTAGAAGAGGAAGCTAAGGAGCATGGAAAAATACAAGTGTGGGGTTGAGGATCCCCAAGATAAAAAATGGACAATACCTGCTGCTAGCTAGGCCTAGAGGCCTCAGGAAGTATCTCTCACCTTTAGTCTTTCTTTTAAATGATGCTTTGGGGACATAGCATAAATTAAGTATGGAGTGAGGGGTAATTTCAAATTTTTTTCTAAGTGATTTCGGGTGAATTTGGTGCTTGGTATAATATTGTTTGATGAAAAGTTGGAGTTGAGCACATTTTACCCACCCTTTGATTTTTTTTGGTTCTTTTCTGAAGAGGGGCACTTTGAACCGAGAAACAAAAATTTTATGTGATTATATATAACTGTTTTAGTCATAGTTAGGGACTTTTCCCGATGATGGATGAATGACGACCTTCTTGAGGGAAAATTAGTCAATAGGTGTTGTTTTTGAACCCTTAGCTGATTGATAGCTTGATGTTCTTGTTGAGTACTATACATGATTGTAAGATACAAGTGTTTTAAGTTTGAAGCATGTTTAGTAGTTGTATAACTTTGTTTGAGACACCTAGGCTCTCGAATATGACTCTGTATGCTTGAAAGCTTGATTCTGAATTCTTGTGATTAGCTGAGTTAAGAGTCTAATGAATTTTTTTTTAATTGAGCATGTGCACTAAGTGTAAGGTTTTATAATATTCCATGCTATTGTGCAGTTCTAAAACTTTCCTGGTGTGTATACAAAATGAAATGAGGGATATTAATTGTATATGATTTAGGCATTTCTTTGAATGAGCTTAATTTTATCCTTCGCTTTACCTACCTTGAATGTTTAATCCTAGTTAGCCCCATTGAGCCTTAAGCCTATTCTTTGATAGCTGCAACATAAGCTTAATCCTTTTCTTTCAATATCCTTGAATTTGATCCAAAACTCCTAAGCGCTTAAGTGAAAAATGCAAGAGACTAAAGGGGTAAGAATCTTGAAAAAAGAAGGAAAATAGTGGTTGTGGGATTGGAAGAAAAGACTATAGGTGCACTTGTTTGAAAAATTCATAAGTGTAGGACAGGAGGAAAAGACTAAAGGCAAATGCTTAAGTACTCCCTACTAACAATATAAGTTTGCTTAATGGAATGGGGAAACAAAAGAGGAAATTGATGAGTTGAAAAGAGTAAATGGTGAAGTAAGAGAAGAGATGTCCGTAATAAAAGTGTGATGTGTTAAAAGCGCTTTGGGAAGATAGTCACTATTACTGGCCAAAATAGTACCTACCCGTCCCTTAGCTTATATTACCACCCGATAAGTCCTACTTGATCTTACTTTCAAACATTCCTAAATTAGTGAAGTAAAAAACTAAAGGCAAGTTTATGGGTCATTACATGTTGCATGTGAATTCCTTGTGAGAGTGAGCCTAATTCCTATTCATATACCCATGTTTATATAATTTGAAAATTTGAGAATAAAAATGGGTATCTCTCTTGTTGTGAGGGAACATGTTTGAGCAACGATAAAATTCATGTCGAACTTCTTGATTGGTTAATTTTCATGAGTTTGCTAAGTTTGAGAGTCGATTCTTGAGGCTAGGAGGTCTTAACGTAGTTTTATGTGATTTTAGTTGGTTATACATCGCATGCTCTATTTTAAACTTGCTATCTTAGCCAATCGTTGTAGCCTTAACTTGAATTGTCTTGGTTCAATTGGTCATATGTGAGTCCTTTGTGTGCATAAGACGTAATGGAGTTGTTCAAGGACGAACAAGACGGCATATTTACATGACCAAGTGCTATATTATAACTTAGTGTAGTCATGTTTATATATTTAATTAATTACATTCTCATGTGATTTTTGTATATTTATGTGCATAAACTAACCAAAGTGATTAGCCCATGTTTTGTAGGTGAAATATACTCAAGAAAGGATTGTATGATGTTAAATGCACAAGAAAAAAGTAGGGGAATGAAGTTTAAGAAGCTGCATGTTGGAAGCTTGAAAACTCGGCAGTGCACAATGCCTAGCGTGCCACGCCGGCCATGCTGCACGCTGAAGGCCGTGTCACGCTAGGTGATACGCACGACAGGGAACGTGCCATGCCAAGGCATGCACGCACGGGAGCAATGCAGGCAAGCATTTGAGCATTGGAGCCATGTCACGCCAGGCAGGTTGCGTGACCAGCGTCGTGCCATGCCGGGCAACGCGCACCAGCGCATGCCAGTGACATGCTGAGATGGCCATTCCAGTGACGTGTCGCGATGGCTTCGTGTCACGCCACTGCCTTGCCGCGATGGATAACGTGGCACGGAGCTATTTCACCACAGGACAAATTTTCCATTTTTCCAACTTATTATAAATTAAACCCTTAGCTTCTAATTTCATTATCACGAAAATATTTTGGGAAAGTAGAGAGGAGTGAAGGGAGAAAAAGAAGAACTTCACCTAGGGTTCAAAGTCTTTCATTCTCTTTTAATCATTATTGTAAGTACTTCACTTTAAACATGTTTATGAGTGTTTATATGAACATGAGTGGCTAAAACCTTTCTTCTAGGGTTGAGGCCACATGACATAAATGTATTTGCATGAATTCATTGTTGGTTCAAGTTCTTTATTGTTTTGTCTTGCATTATTATTTATTGTTGTTTTAATGCTTGATCACCATTGAAACGAATTTGTTAAGCTTAGACAAAAGCTGAAAGAGTAACCCTAGGTTAGAACTAAAGAATGCAGGGAGCAAGTTCTTGTCTTCAAGATAGGATTCGCAGTTAGGATAGTAATTATACCTAATTTACCTTGCTTAGTTAATTAAATGGGAATATAGCCAGACATTTAGGATTAAATTGTTACATCACCACTCTCAGACGTAGTTGTGAAGTTAATTCTAGGTTAAATTATTAGAGGTACGAAAGTCTATAATCAAGAGCATAAACCTCGTAAACCACATCCACATTGTTAAATTGCTCACGAGTTAGGATGTCACATCCCCACTCAACGATGTAGGTGTGAGGCTAGTTTGTGTGTTTAGAGGCTCGAAAGACCATGAACACTACACATTAACTTTGTGAGATAGTAAATGAATTTCATATACTTGAACCATTGTGAATTGTAGCATTGCATGATTGTCAGGCCTTAACTCTAGATGCTTCACATTACTATATTTCCCAATTAATTGTGATCACATATAGATTTAGTTAAACTTTCAAAAATCTTTACAAACAACACTTGTGAAACTTAACTTAACACTTGAACCTAAATATTCGCTAAAATAGTCCAATCCCTGTGGGTTCGACATCCGGCTCTTCAAGAGTCACTATATTATTTATACGACCATGTACGCTTGCACGTGCTCTGGGGCGCAACAGTGGACAACTAAGTGCTCTAACAAACTAAAACCTATTTACAAATATTTTAAACTTTCACACTTTAGCAAACTTGAAAGAGAAGGAATATAATTGTACATGGGGAAACATGTTTTTCCATAAAGTAATATATGAGTTTAATAAGAATGTGTATTTCTTGCAAGAACTAGGTATCCTTGGATGAAATAAATGCCTACAAATTGGCCTTTTTTGGTGAAGTTTGTGAATGAGTGTGCACCCTATATAGATTACAAGGTGATTCAAATCAGGAAGCCTGACACATGGGAGTTCAAATACAACTCTGATGAGATCTCTAAGGGTTACCCAGGCCCATGTTCTGTAGCCTTTTTTATAAGGGATACTAGGTAGCCTATGATATGTTGAAGCCAGAAGAATTCCATATAGGAATAGTTTGGTTGTTGAAGGTAGAGAACATTAAAGAGGGTTAGAGCATTGTATGGCCAATTAGCTTTACCCTCTGATGATGAAAACTTACTCTTTCATCGTGAAAAAGATTATGAATGGAATTTGGGAGGTGCCTTGGAACATTTCTATGAAAGTAAAAAGCATTAACATGTTAATACGAAATAAAAATTTCATAAAGGAGTGCGTTTATAAAGAACCAAATCAGCTGATGGATTATTTTATTAACCTAACTTTTAATTTTGCAGGTACAATATCATAAACGTGATTTTAGGAAGTTCCAACAGAAGGAAAGAAAATAATTAACATGGAGAAAAATCAAATTTCCAAATTGAGAAAAAATAAAGATGTCAAAATGCAAGCTTCGGCACACAAATATATTTCACATGAAGCTAGATAAATAATTATTGAAAAAGACATTGAGTGAAGAAGTACCACACAATAAAGAATCAGTGTCAAGGAGGCGTAACTGGCACCTAATGCCACATTGGACTTTGAGCTGACCTGGATGGACATATACACTTCTAGTGCATACTCGCAGCACATATCAAGAAAACAAACGGCTATATCTCGGCTCAAAACATAGCCTTAGGCAAACAAGGCCACTACATAAACACTTGCATCAAATCAATTGACCCAACAGTTAGAATAATGTTATCCTATGCGGGTCGACAAGACCACCTTGCTGTCTAAATCATAACAAAAGGAAGAAGACCTGCACTACATATATATAAGCCGGCAAGGATGCTAATAGATAACACAACTAGTCCCCACATGGACAAACAACGCGGGTCTAACCCAAGCTGTAGTTTGCAAGCCTCTAAGAGTAAAATATTGATCGGAATAGGGCCCCTACATACCCAAAACTGAACATCAAAAGACAGGAAGACCTCTAATCGTATGGCAACTCCGGAGGAAAGGAGCTGACCAATCTATTGGACCTGAACAGCTACTAAGGAGGTCACGAAACCTATGTATTTCAACCTGCGCAAGTATGCAGCGCCCCATGTGTGGGCATCAGTACAATATGTACCGAATATGTAAGGTAGTAATAATAACTAAATAAAAGCTTATAAGGAACTGAAAGTAATTAGTTGTAAGGGCCAGAAGTTAACCTGAATATTCTCATAACATGAACTATAGCTAGCAGGAAAATATACAAACAAGAACCAAACCTGGCCCCCATAAGCTTGGAAGGTACAAACAACACAAAATAACCTACCAGGACCCCCATAAGTCTCGACAGGTACAGGCAATCCAGACCCTCTTATTTGTACCACTATAGCCCCATAGGCAAGTTGTAACTAAGGTATATTCGATCTATGAAATTGCAATCGAGCCTTCTGGGTTCCTGTGACTATGTCTGAGCCGTCTGGGCTCCTGTAACTGTATTTGAGCCGTCTGGACTCCTGTAACTATGTCTGAGCCATCTGGGCTCCTTTAATTTTGTTTGAGTCATCTGGACTCCTGTAATTGTATATGAGCCGTCTGGGCTCCTGTAACTGTATCTGAGTCATTTGTGATCCTGTAACTATATCTAAGTCGACTGGGCTCCTTTAACTGTATCTGAGCCGTCTGGGCTCCTATAACTGTATCTAAGTCGTCTGGGCTCCTGTAACTATAACTGAGCCGCCAGGAATGCCAACTCAGGCATTAGGGAAGTTGGTAAGGGCACCAGACTTCAAATGGCTCTACGGGCCTCAGTATAGTCGCTCGCGACTTCATATCTCCCTATGAGCATAGTATAGCCCCGTAGGAACTTCATGATTATCCTTCGCTCCTAGAGTAGCCTATATAGCATTTGACAGGCCCTACTTATATGCTACACATCGCTCAGTAAGCGTACATAGCCCCTCAGGCCTAACAACTGTTACTTGCCCCTATAGCATCTTGAATAGCAGTCAACAGGCATATTCTATGTGTCCATAGCTAGCTGGATAGTCATCACAGCAATTATAAAATTAGCTAACTTATAAAGAAAAGGGTGAGGTTCGGGGTGACCTGGGAGATAATTTGAATGTAATACTAGTGCAGTAGTAGTTCAAAAGCAAACAGTGAG
>JACEIK010013477.1:14237-25882 GCA_018107945.1 Datura stramonium
ATCTTAACTCCATAAAAAGTATGTTTTTCCTGCAAAACAACGCTAATCATGTTGGTTAGTATAAAATCACACTTCCATACAATTTACATGAGAATGTACATATATTGTTGGATAAACAAGGCAAAAGCTATGCATTTGAGTATCAATTTGGCATATAAATATGCCCCTGATCATCATGCAAAGATTCACAAAGGTCATATTTGTCGACTTTAACACACACATTAAAAAAATTAGGATGGGTATCACATTATTAATTCGTCTAAATTCAAAAAATTCATGCTCTTGACTGCCTTAAGCTCACCTATTTTCTTTCGACTGACACAAACAAACACAAAAACATGAAAACCTAAATGTTCCGGCTCTACTAGATAAGGAACACTCGAGGCAAAATATATCCAGCAAGAAAAACCCTCGGGTTATGTTCAGCAAAAATACACAAGTATCCCTCCCCACCCCCATCAAGAAAAGAATGCGTCTTCCTTGACGCATATATATAAAAACAAAATCATGCAAATAGGGAACATACTTGTGCGACCTAGGTGTCTTCGACCTGGTCGGTGGAGGGTGAAAATACTCCTCCAGTGTCATCTCCCTTACCACCGGCTTGACGTAATGGTTTTCAGAACCAACTGAGCTCGTACCTTCTCCACGAGCTCTCGCTGCCTCAACTGTGGCCCTCTGTCGAGCCTCCTCTCTAGATAACTGCAACGCTGTCTCCATCTCTCTCCGCTCTCGCTTTTTCTCATGGAGCAAAGAATCCATCCTCCTCAAAGTTTGCCTCCTCACGAGGCCTCTTGCCCTTATCCTGCGCCACTGGCTCCTCAGTGATGAATTCAAATATTGGTGGTATCTCTTCTTCGCTCTCGTCATCAATCACTAGAAGCATGGTTGGAGGGATCACAGCTACCTATCGTGCGGAAAAATCCCGCACCTCCACTTGGAGTGCTACTACCTCTGCATACCACCTTGATAGCTCTGGCGCCTATAACTGTGCAAGGCGTTCATCCATACGCCTCTCGAAGGCATCTAGCCGGCCATGCACTAAGCTAGAGAGCGCCTCCAAGTCCTTTGTAACCCATGGCTTAACTTGTTCCATTTGCACCTTAACTTGCAGAGCCGTGTGTGCTTATTGTTTTTTTACTTTCGCCAGCCATCTAGCCATGTCAGTCAGGAATTCTTGGAAAATAGAGACTAGACTGGCTGAAGGAGCATGTGAGGATGCAATAGGTGGCCGAGATGCTACTACTGAGGATGAGGACTCTGGAACCTCAGTAGGTGCGGGGAGGTCAGCTGCATTTGTAGCCTCGGGCTGGCTACCAATCTCTCTCACCTCTGTGGGCTCTGCAACAATCTCAGTAAATAATGTAGCCTCAGTCTGCATACTGCTGCTCAATGCCTCTGCCAATAAAGTTGCTCCAGCGAGCGGATGCAGCAAACTGACTCCTCGCTCTCGATACCTAGTTTGTTTCGTCTCTTATCAACCCAATCTCGGTGATCTTATAGACCACCACTCGCTGATCAACCGACGGCAACTATGGCACCTTTGACTCCTGACAGTGTCTATCAATGAGGCATGGAAAGTGAATGGTAGTGCTATCATTTATCGCTCGCTCTGGAATCTCTTCAACGATATACCGCGAGAAGTTTATGGCATACCCCTCCATGATGCTAGCTACCAGTGCAGCTCAGTCAGGTGAAAGAACATTATCATTGTTGGTTGGTACCATCCTGTGCTGAGCCAATGTCCACCAAAATTTAGCTCGAAAGTTCAATATGGCCTTTTTTATCTTGGACTGAGTGCCATGCAACCACTTAACCAGCGGACCCTTGTGGCAATGACTCGTGACAGCTAAGTGTACTGTCTGATTCATTCTACACTGTTTAGCTTCTTGGTTTTAACTTTCTTGAGCTCTGACAGTTTGTGATCGAACTCGGCTATATTCATCGGGGCATGATAGTCTGGACCATAGAGAAGTCTGCAGATGGTCCTCTCATAGATATCTAAAGGCGTATCCAGAACCAACACCTGCATTAATGTGGGTCTCTTCTTCCAATCTTGGCCTCCCAATGCCAAACGTTGTAACATGGCTGCGTAGGCTGCATAAAACTCTCTAAACAGACAAGGGTTGTAGCTCCCCGATGGCTCAGTTAACCACCCAAACCTGTATCTATTAAACAAATGTTGCAACTCAAGGAGGTCCTTGAGCCCCGTGGTGACCAGTCTGGGCTCCTCATAGATTCTCCTCTTTGGATGGCCTTTTTCATTCGGAGCAATGTCCCTGTTGTAAATGACCCTCATACCGCGAACACACCATCACCGCACCTGCCGTGGTTGATCATTAGATGTATTGGACGTACCTGTCAATTCATCATCTGTACTTCCCTGTAGGGCACGTGACTCATCTCCACCCTCTATATTTGCTACAACTATGGTGCCCTCGGGAGCAATCGGGACTGTGGCCCCAGCATTCTCTTCTACTTGGCTTGGTGGGTCTCTTGCAAGTGGAGTAGGAGCATCAACTAGGGCTATCAAATTTATAGGTCGTTGGGTCCTAGCCCTGGTGGATCTCCTCACAAGCTACTCTTCTGAAACTTTATATTCCTCCTCCAAGCTACTCGACTCTTCAGAGGAGCAGAGCGCGTCCCTAAGTCTGCGATATGATGGTTGACTCCTCTCCAGCACCTATTTCTTGGCCGGACCTTTCTTTGGTGTACCCTTTGGAGCCATTGTACCTATGGAATAGTGATTAGTATGCAAAATGAGATGAAACAAAATCAACTTTTAATTGTGTCTCTACAGACAGGACGAGTGACTTAATGAGTCATTGCCACTGGCCACGACTCATGAGGTCAATCATGTCTGCGGGGTATGTTTTTCTTTATTGGACCAGTGGATGTAACGACTGGTCACAACGAGTCGTTACTTGAGGCAATGAATCGTTAGACTAGTTGTGAAGTACACTAGTTACTTAGCCCAATTCACCACTCAGGACGAGCTACACAACGAGTCGTGAGGTGATACCATGACTCGTTATATGGCTCGTGCTCAAGTGTTTACTTCCAGTGGTTTGAAATAACTTATGCCATGTTCATCATCACTTAGCATTTTCTCTGCCAACAGTACAACAACCACATTTCATAAAACATTGAATTAAATCAAAGCTACTTAGGGTTTCCTGTTGGTATTAATCATAGCTTAAATAGTACGATGTCTGCAAAGATACATAGGTCAGGCAATAGTTATACTCTAAGCATTTAGATACTCCCAGTGTTTGAGGATGAAGATGAAGAATCGTAACACCCCAAAACTTTCCTAGACCAAATTCAAATATTGCATGAAAAATCATAGAAAAAACAGAATTTTTTCTGTCTCAAACGACCCCCACAACGGACTGTTGGTGGAACCAATGGACTGTTGTATCTGGTCATGGGTTACAGCAAGATTCCTCCGGGGGGACAACGAGTCATAGGATGAACCATTGAAATTAACAAGGGCCATCCTGTTGTCCGTTGAATCCTGAGTTCAGAGGTCTACAAGACCCTTCCCTGAGACAATGAGAGGGAACAACGGCCCATGTAGCCTCCAACGAGCCGTTGTTACAACCCGTCGTCTTCTTCTAGGCCTCAGCAGTATAGATCACGAGTCTATACAACGACCAGTTGGTCCTACCAATGAGCCGTTCTGTTGACCATTGTTTCAAGGCCCTATTTTCCAACCAGTACCAACGGAAGGTATCAATGACCTGTTGTTCCTTCCAATGGATCGTTGTACCCTACCGTGGAACAGTTCCAGTGAACCTAGTTTCTGAACCCAGAAACCACGGTCAGATTCAACGGGCCGTCATTTCTATCAATGACCCATTCTGAGGCTCATTAGTTCCTGTCGGCCAAATTTCAGTTTTAGTTCCCAGGGTTACTTTTGTAATTTCACACCTTTTTAATCCCTAAACCATATCGGGGTTCATATAGGGGGAAGTTAAAGGGTTAGAACGACCTTTTTATTCGTTCCTCTCTATTTTCCTCAAGAACAGTGCATAGAAACTCTGACATAAAGCATAGAGCAAGAGAAAGGGTTTGATTTTCTACTCAATTCTTCTCAGGGATTTTCACCAGGGTTCTTCTACAGGTATGTGGGAATTCAGCAAGGAGATTGTTCTCCCCTTGCATCCCCTAAAACTCTCTCTCTGTTCACTATTACTTCTAGCCCTGAGTTTACGAATTTGAAGATATTTTCATTGTTCTTTGATTAATTCATGTTGAATCCTATTATATGTTAATTTTAGCTCTTTTCCACCCGTTTGTAACTAAAATGATTCTTTTTCTAGTGAATTAGAAATTTAGTCATAACTCTTGAAAAAAGTCAGAATCTAGAATCCTGCATAAGTATCGAATTCTCGAAAATTGCTTGTATATTTCAAGGTCAGGGGCTCCTATAATGATTGTATGTGTTAGAAACTCAGTTACATTTATGTTATTTAGATTCAGTCAGAAAGTCTATATACTTTGTATTTCTCAGAATTGTCAGTTCAGTTTTAGTTAAAGTACTAGAATATTCAATGTTAGTCAGAAATGTCAGCTGATTAGTTTGACTATAGAATTTCTCGAGGTGCCAGTAGTACCTCCTAGATATCAGAATCAGAATTCAGTTATTGGTCCACTAGGAAATCATGACATTTCAAATATATAGCTCTGACTTTCCCTAAGACCCTAGTTCAGATTTCAGATTTTTTATTAGACGGTTACGGCGCTTCTAGATAGGCAGCTCTGACCAGTCTAGAATCCAGTTTCAGAATTTGGTCTGAAAAGACTCTCAGGTACTTTCAGTTAGATGTACCTGACTAGTCTTGGACCCTAGTTTCGAGCAATCATCCTAGTAGTTCAGTATAGGTTTCCAGTGAGAGTATCTCAAACTCAGTATTTCAAGCAAATCGGAGTTCCAGCACACGTAGGTTCCCAGAACTACGCTGCCACGTAGGTTACAGTTATAAATTATTGGCCAGAATGGCCCCAGACTTTTGTGATCACCCAGTTCATGCCTTTATACCCTGGAAAGGTATATTGGGTCCTACCGGTGGGGTGTATACATCAGACTCCACGTCTAGCTCANCCCAGACTTTTGTGATCACCCAGTTCATGCCTTTATACCCTGGAAAGGTATATTGGGTCCTACCGGTGGGGTGTATACATCAGACTCCACGTCTAGCTCAAGTGGTTATATGTCGGTTATAGACTCTCCCACTAGTTAGTTTAGCTCATTCTCAAATTTCTTAGTTCAGTTCAGTTCAAATTGTTTCAGTGCAGTATCTCAGACTCAGTATTTCAAACTTAGGGCATGTTTATGAACATCAACTAGGGTCATTATTGACCATATTAGCTATATTCCGGTTGTATTAGTTTTCAGTATTTTCAGTTGGTCATTTCATGTCATTACAGATCAGTTACTGGTTCTTTCATACTATTTATATCTCTCACTTACTCAATACATTCAAAGTACTGACGCATACTTTTATGATGTATCATTTCATGATACAGCTGCAGGTTCTAAGACCCAGCACCGTTAGCTGATTATGTTCGGGTCTCTCTATCAGCAGCAGCAGTGTGAGTCCTTATATTCCGAGGGCACATTTTATTCATTTCAGTTTCTTTATTGTTTTCAGCTAGACGTAGAGTTAGTCGGGGGCTTGTCCCAGCAACTCCTCAGTTAGATGGCTTTCAAATCAAACTTGATTTTAGACTTCCAGATATTTGAAATCTCTATGTTCATTCTTTAATTTTTTTATAAAATCTATTATGTACTATTTCAAATTTTCACTATGCATGTTTACTCAGAATACCAGTGCATGATAGACCAAGGGTTCACTTGGGGTCACTTGCGACTTCAAGTACCGTGTTACGTCTAGGGTATAGGATCTGGTCGTGATAAACTTGGTATCAAAGTTCCAAGTTTAGAGTATCCTCGAAAAGTATGAAATCCGCATCGAGTAGAGTCCTTTTCATAGGTGTTAAGCGCGCCACACTTATGGCGAGGAGGCTACGAGATGTTATTAGGAAAACTCTCTTTTTTGCGTACTCCTTATCGTGCGTTAAAGTTCAATTCCAGAAACGCTCTTGTAACTCGTGCTCTGTTTCATTTCAGTGAACCATGCCTCCTAGATGCGGTAACGGAAGAAGGGCCGGTAACGCCAACGGATCTTCCCCACCATCCCAGCAGGTCCTCAAGATGATTCAGTTTCTACCGCGGAGTTTAGAGCGGCCATACAGTTACTGACCCAATCAGGTGAATCAGCAGGTCATGCTGGTGAACATAAACGGGTCTGCAACAGCTGCGAGGGTGAGAGACTTCACCCGCATGAACCCTCCATCTTTTTAGGGATCTAAAGTGGGGAAGGACCCCCAAGAGTTCGTGGATGAGGTTAGGAAGATTACCCGTATTATGGGTGTCAGCTCCTCCGAGAGTGCTGACCTGGCTGCCTACCAGCTTAAAGGGGTCCCAAGTTTGGTATGAGCAGTGGAAGGAGGGGCGGCCAGCGGGAGCAAGACTAGTGGAGTGTGAAGAATTCCACACAACTCTCTTGGACAGGTTTTTCCTTCGGGAGCTAAGGGAGGCAAAGATGGCGAAGTTTATGAACTTGAGACAAGGTAACAGAACTGTGGAGGAGTATGCTCTAGAGTTTACTAGGCTTTCTAAGTACGCTTCAGAGATGGTAGCCGATCCAAGGGCTCGCATGCTGAAGTTTGTAAATGGAGTGTCAAATTTGGTTCTCAAGGAATGCATGGCAGTGATGCTAATTAAGGATATGGACCTCTCTAGCTTGATTGTCTATGCCCTGCAGATTGAGGCCGAAAATATGAGGGATATGGAGCTTAAGAACAAACGGGCAATGAATAGCCAGTCAAATTAAGGCCATCAGAGGTCTGGTGGTGGTAGCCTCCCACAGCAGCAGCAGCATTAGCAGCAGAGGGCCCCAGCTCCTAGTTCAGCCAGCACCCCTACCTTTCGGTCCTAGCAGGACCGAAGGGGTAGAGCATCTGGCTCTCAGCCTCAAAGCTTAAGTTTTGGGAACAGGTACCCAGTTTTCCCCAAGTGCAGCAAGAATCATCCCGGAGAGTGTCTACAAGGTAAGGAGGGTTGTTTCGGTTGTGGACAGCTCAGGCATCGAATTAAAGAATGTCTGTCAGCAGGAGAGGGAAGATCACAATCCACTACCTTGGCATCTCCAGCAGGCCAACCAGCTCAGTAGGCCAACCCATCAGGTATGGATAGCGATCAATGCCAAAACTGTTTCTATGCTCTATCTTCCCGTCAGGATCAGGAGAGCTCACCTGACGTAGTTACGGGTACGTTACATCTCTTTCATTTAGACGCGTACGTCCTCCTAGATCCAGGAGCCACTCTTTCATTCGTAACTCCCTACATAGCATTTTAGTTCTATGTCAGTCCAGAAATCCTCTCAGAACCATTCTCAGTCTCCACCCCAGTTGGCAAGTCAGTTAGAGCCAGCCGGATATATAGAAACTGCCCAGTCTCAGTCATGAATAAAGTCATTCCAGCTGATCTCATGGAGCTGGATATGATTTACTTCGACCTTATTCTTGGAATGGATTGGTTACACTCCTGCTATGCCTCAGTTGATTGCAGAACTAGAGTTGTCAAGTTCCAATTTCCAAATGAACCAGTGTTAGAATGGACGGGCAGCAGTTCAGCGCCTAAGGGTAGGTTTATTTCCTACCTTAAGTCCCATAAACTCATTTCCAAGGGATGTATTTATCATCTGGTTCAGGTCAAGGATTCTAAATTTGAGACCCCAACCATTCAGTCAGTTCCATTGGTCAGCGAGTTCCCAGATGTATTTCCTAAGGATCTTCCCGGAGTTACCCCTGAACGAGAAATAGACTTCGGAATAGACCTTCTCCCAGATACTCAGCACATCTCCACCCATCCTTACAGAATGGCTCCAACTAAGCTTAAGGAGTTGAAGGAGTAGCTAAAAGATCTTCTTGACAAGGGTTTTATCAGACCCAGCATCTCTCCCTGGGGTGCCCCAGTTCTATTCATGTGAAAGAAAGATGGTACCCTCAGAATGTGCATAGATTACCGTCAGCTGAACAAAGTCACAGTCAAGAACAGATATCGTCTACCTTGAATTGATGACCTATTTGACCAACTTCAGGGAGTCAGTTGTTTCTCCAAGATCAATCTTAGGTTAGGATACTATCAGTTAAGAGTTAGAGAGTGTGACATACCGAAAACAGCATTTAGAACTCGGCATGGTCACTACGAGTTTGTGGTGATGTCCTTTGGATTCACAAACACCCCTACAGCCTTTATGGACCTGATGAACAGAGTCTTCAAGAAGTATCTGGATATGTTCGTCATTGTATTTATAGATGACATTCTGGTATACTCAAGAAATGAGGAAGAGCATGTAGATCACCTGAGGTAGTGCTTCAAACACTCAGAGACTGCCAGTTGTTTGCCAAATTCAGTAAGTGTGAATTTTGGTTAAAGTCTATGACTTTCTTAGGTCATATGGTCTCGGGTGAAGGAATACAAGTAGACCCTCATAAGATAGCAGCAGTGAAGGATTGGCCCAGACCTACCTCTCCTACTGAAATTAGGAGTTTCCTGGGCTTAGCGGGTTATTACTGACAATTTGTGGAAGGTTTCTCCTCTATAGAATCTCCTCTAACTAAGTTAACACAGAAGAAGGTGAAATTTCAGTGGTCGGACGAGTGTGAGAAGAGTTTCTAGGAGTTGAAGACTAGACTCACTACTGCTTAAGTTCTGACCTTGCCAGAAGGAACAGATGGATTGGTTGTTTATTGTGATGCTTCCAGGGTTGGCCTCGGTTGCATTATGATGCAGCGGGGAAAAGTGGTAGCCTACGCCTCCAGACAGCTCAGAGTTCATGAGAAGAATTATCCAACTCATGACTTGGAGTTGGCAGTGGTGGTGTTAACGTTAAAAATATAGAGGCATTACTTATATGGAGCTCATGTAGATGTATTTACATATCACAAGACTCTTCAGTATGTATTCAGTTGGAAGGACCTAAATCTTCATCAGAGAAGGTGGTTGGAACTACTGAAAGACTATGACATGAGTGTGTTATATCACCCGGGCAAAGCCAATGTGGTGGCTGATGCCCTAAGCAGAGTGTCTATGGGAAGCATGGCTCATATAGAAGAACAAAAGAAGGAGCTGGCTAAAGATATTCACAGGTTAGCCCGGTTGGGAGTACAGTTGGTGGATTCGAGTTAGGGTGGTGTAGTAATGCAGAGCGGGTCAGATTCCTCTTTAGTTGTGGAGGTTAAGTCCAGACAGGATGAACATCCCATCTTACTTAAGATGAAGGAAGCAATTCTCAGAAAAGAAATAGAAGCTTTCTCCAAAGTGGGAGATGGTGTGCTCCATTACCAAGGTAGATTATGTGTACCGGATGTCGGTGATTTGAGACAGCAGATATTGGCTGAAGCGCACCTTTCTAGATATTCCATTCACCCTAGTGCTACTAAGATGTACCATGATTTACAGGATATTTACTGGTGGAATGGCATGAGTTAAGTGCCCAAACTGTCAGCAAGTAAAGGTGGAACACCTAAGATCGGTAGGTATGACTTAGGATATTAGTATACTGTCACGACCCAAGAGGAGACCCAGATCGTAGACACGGGACAAGGGACCCCGAGAGACCCCAAGTCAACTCATGGCATAAGCATTCACTAACTCATTCAATAAACATAAAGGAAACATAAATGTAAACTCAGCGGAAGTCTAACTTAACATAACAACAGAATGAACATCTGAGCTGAAAACATGTCTAAGTCTGATAAGCCTCTAATCTAGACAAGCTGATGGGACAACACCCCCAACTAGCTCAGAAATATTGAAACTAAAAATACGCTGAAGACAACTAAAAGTCTAGTCCTCGGAGGATGAGGACTCACCAAGTAAGCAAATGCTAACTCTGATAGGTGGCTACGAACGGTGCTGATCCTATGACATGGACCCTACATCATAATATGATGCAGCATAGAAGGTATGCGGTCAGTACGTGGAACGTACCGAGTATGTAAGGTAAGTAAAACCGCCAGAGCAATATAAGTCTTTCAAAGTAAGTTATACATATATATAAAGTAAACCTTTAAGGACAAAGAAGATCACATGCATTCATTATGAAATCATCCTTATGTTTTACATGATCATGCATGGCATTTGGAACATCACGACTGATTCGAATGACTCAAAGCTAAATCATAACATTTATATCAAAAGTTGAACGATGAGTCAAACCTTGTTTTCTAGACATGCATACATAAAATAATCATTAAGAGGAGTGCATATGCAAAGTCGAATAATATAGACAGTGGAAGACTTGTCACTTAACCGACATACCATAATAGAGCTTACATGGTCCCGACTATTACATTCAAGTGGGCAGAGCCGTCCAAAACTTTTCCAGGGCTAGGGACACTACCATGATATCAATATCAAGCTGAAAGGGGCCATTCGGGTCGGGGATAACTCACAAGGGAGGTCCCAACAATAATAGAATCAACCTACGTTGGCGCATAGTTCTAGTGCATAGGGTAATCGTCCCTTAGCCCGCTCGGTGCTAGACTCTTCTCCTAAAACATGCAATGCTCTACATCGTATAAATACAAATCTCAACATGAAATCATGCATAAACTCAACATCGTACGAAATGAGGCTTAATGCCAACATACAACTCAATTATGAATTCATGCATATGAGAAGCTTTACTATGACACATACGACAAGATCAAAGAATAATGGGAGACTTTAGTCCAAAATCATGTGGTAAGCCTACTCTAGAAATATCAATTCATCATTATCAATATAAGGGCCTTTGCCAAAACCTTATCATGCTTTAACTCATACGATTCATTCGAAAACATTATAATTTGATAGATTTCACTCCAAAACAAGTAATAAAATCAATTCAAGAGAAATCATCATCCATACTCAGCATTGGGCACTAGCCAAAGCTTCATTATACTTGGGTCAATTTAATCTTCATTGAAAACATCATCAAAATCATGGGTAAGTTTGGAAACATGTTTTTCATCATCTACTCCATCATCATCACATTCTATTAGGAACTCCCCCCACACATGGGCATTTTAGATTCAATTTATAGAAAACAATTTTGTAAAAGGAATTAAGTTAGAATCCGCCCAAGTTCGATAAATCATCAATATCAACTCAATTTAATCATACCCATGAGTTGAAATGTAAGAATCATGCAATTAAACGAAAACCCATACTTGATCATCACAAACCAATCACAAATTGATAGGGAATGGGCATGGATGTGGAAAAAAGCACCCACTCATAGCCTTACATACCTGGGATTGAAGAATCTTAACTCCTCCGAATTACCTAGCTGAGATTTCCCTTGAAAATCTTGAAATTCTCCTCAATTTCTTCCCTTCAAGCCTTCAATATTTCATGCATGAAGAAATGGCCTAAGATGGACTGACGACGACTCGTTAGAAACCATCCGTTAAGTACACTAGATAAGCTTCACTATCCTTCTCTAGGACTACCCCACGATTGACATGATGACTCGTGGTGTCTGACCACGATTCGTTACATCGCCCCTAGGGACCTCAAGTCTTTC
>JACEIK010013479.1:4679-25863 GCA_018107945.1 Datura stramonium
AATTCAGTCCCTGTGGGATCGATACTTGGCTTGAAATAAAGCCACTTTACTACTTGTACGACCACGTGCACTTGCGTGTAGTTTGGTCCGAACAAAAACCCTATTCATTAGGTCAATAGGGGCATTAGTTAGTCCAAAGGACATAACAATGAATTGATAGTGACCATACCGAGTTATAAAGGCTATTTTCGGTATGTCACATTCTTTAACTCTAAGCTGATGATACCCCGACCTGAGATCTACTTTGGAAAAACAACTGGCTCCTTGAAGTTGATCGTCAAGTTTTCAATCCTGGGTAGGGGATACCTGTTCTAAATTGTAACTTTGTTCAATTGATGGTAATCAATACACGTTATAAGAGTACCGTCTTTCTTTCGCACGAACAACACTGAAGCACCCCATGGAGAGATGTTGGGCCTGATGAAACCCTTATCAAGAAGGTCCTTTAGCTGCTTCTTTAACTCCTTAAACTCAGCTGGAGCCATTCTATAAGGAGGAATGGAGATGGGCTGAGTGTCTCGAAGAAGGAAGTCTATTTCCCACTCGAGAGGGACTCGGGGAAGATCTTCGGGAAATGCGTTGGAAACTAACTGACAATTGGAACTGACTATATAGTTGGGATCTCAGAGTTGGAATATTTGACCTAAACTAGGTGATAGATGCACCCTTTAGAAATGAGCTTCCTTGCCTTGAGGTAAGAAATAAACCGACTCTTAGGCGCGGAACTACTAACCATCCACTCTAGCACTGGTTCATTCGGAAACTGAAATCTAACGACTCTATTTCTGCCGACTGAGGCATAATCGGTGTGTATCCAATCCATTCCAAGAATGAGATCGAAATAGATGATGTCCAACTCTACCAGATCAGCTGGAATGACCTTACTCAATACTGAGACTGAGCAGTTTCTGTACACCCGGCTGGCTCTAACAGACTCACCAACTAGGGTAGAGACTGAGAATGGTTCTGAGAGGACTTCTGGACTAATTTCAAACTGGACAACTACATAGGGAGTCATGAATGATAGTGTGGCTCTTGGATCTAGTAGGGCATACACATCTAGATAGAATAGATGTAACATACCCGTGACTATGTCAGGTGAGCCCTCTTGATCCTGATGAGAGGAAAAAGCATAAAAGCAGTTTTGAAGCTGACCACCATCTGTACCTGAAGTGTTGGCTTGCTGAGTCGGTTGGCCTACTAGAGCTGCTAAAGTGGTAGACTGTGATTTCCCCCGTTCGTCCCTTAGCCAGTGACCTAGCTGTCGACACCCAAAACAACCCTCTTTTCCCTGGAGGCATTCACCTGGATGGTTCTTGACACACTTAGGGAAAGCTGGATAATGGTTGCTGGCACTATAACTCTGGGACTGAGAGCCAGATGCTCCACCCTTTCGATCGTTGTGGAATCGGAAGTAGGGGCATTGGCTGAGGTGGGTAGTGAATCCCTCTACTGCTACTGCTGTGGGCGGCTATTGCCGCCGGACCTTTGGTGACCATAATCTGATTGACCAGTTCTAGCCCGCTTGTTTTCCCACTCCATATCTTTCAACTTTTCTACGTTAATCTACTGGGCATGAACGATGAGGCTGGAGAGGTCAATATCCTTTATGAGCATCGCGGTCCTACACTTCTTAAGTACCAGGTTTGATACTCCGTTGATGAACTTAAGCATGAGAGTCCTTGGCTCTACTACCATCTCTGGAGCATACCTTGACAACCGTGTGAACTCCAAAACATACTCCTCCACGGTCCTGTTACCCTGCTTCAAGTTCATGAACTTTGCAACCTTAGCCTCCCTCAACTCCCAAGGGAAGAATCTGTCTAAGAATGTTGTGGTAAACTCTTCCCACACCATAGGTTATGCTCATGCTGTTCTCCCTTCCTTCCACTGATCGTATCATCGGCACTCTCCCCGGAACTAACACCCATAATCCGGGTGATCTTCCGCACTTCATCTATAAACTCCTGTGGGTCCGCTCCCACCTTGGATCCATGAAAGGCTGGAGGGTTCATTCGGGTGAAGTCCCGAACCCTAGCAGCTATTGTGGATCCGTTTGCATTCATCGGAACCACCTGTTGGTTCATTTGGTTACTCACTATCTGAGCCATCAACTGGATTGCCACTTTGAATTCTGCTGAGGACACTTGATCATCCTGAGGGGTTGTTGGAGATGGTGGGCAGGTTGGTTAGCGTTGCCAACCCTTCTTCCGTTTCCTCGTCTTAGAGGCATAGTTTCACTGAAACGAAATAAAGCACGAGTTAGGAGGACGTTTTTGGAATTGAACTTCAACGCATGAAAAGGAGTATGAACAAAAGGGAGTTTTTCTAAATAACATCTCGTAGCGTCCCCGTCATAAGTGTGGCGCGCTTCACACTCATAAAAAGAACTCTACTTGACACGATTTTCAAACAAGGATACTCTAAACCTAGTGCTTTGATACCATGTTTGTCAAGGCGCGAGTCTATATCCTAGATGAGACATGATACTTGGAGTCACAAGTAACCCCAAGACAACCTATGGTCTATCATAACACTGGTAAACTGAGTAAACATAAGCGGAAGCTTTAAATAAATAAGATCATTTAAGGAAAACTTATTTGACAAAAGTCCATACATCTTAAAACAATACTAAATATCTGATTCTATTTATGAAAGCCAACTACTAAATGATGAGTTGCTGGGACAAGCCCCCAGCTAACTCTAAAGTCTAACTGAAAATAAGTATCATCCTCAAAATATGAGGACTTACCAAATGCTGCTGCTGGTATCGTCTGAGGGAAATCTAGTGACGATGTTGGGACTGAGAACCTACACCTATATCATGATACAATACAACATAGAAGGTATGCGTCAGTACTTGGAATGTACAGAGTAAGTGAGAGATATAATAGGCATGAAAGAACAAGTAATTGAATTGTAATGACATGAAATGACCAACTGAAATACTGAAAATTGATACAACTGAAGTATAACTAATATGGTCAATAGTGATCCTAACTGATGGTTATAGACATGTCCTGGATCTGAGATACTGATCTAAGCTAAATTAAATTGAACTGAGCTGAGCTAAACTGAAACTATACCGACTAGTGGGGAAGTCTATAACTGATATATAACCACGTGAGCTAAATGTGGAGTTTAATGCATACGCCCATCTATAGGATCTAATATACCTTGCTAGGGTATAAAGGTATGAATTGGGTGATCATAATTCTGGGGCCATTGGTCCAATAAAATAACCTACGGTGGTAACATAGTTTTGGGAACCTGGGTGCGCTGGAGCCCCAGTACGCTCAGTGCTAAGTCTTACTCCCACTAGATAGTCCTAATCTGACTGCTAAGCTGATAGCTTGAAACTGGGGTCCAAGACTAAATCAAGGATACTTATCTGGAAGTACCTTGAGAGTTTTATTGGACCGGAATCTGTAACTAGTGTTCTAAGTCTGGCCGGAGCTACTTATCTAAAGAACATACTGGTAACAGATAACTGAATATATGATAATTGGGAGGCACTACTGACACCTCAAGAACTGATTGTAGTCAAACTGATCAGCTGACATTTCCAAAAATGCTGGAGATACTAACATTTTGACTGAGACTGGTCTTGCATGCAACTAATTGAGAATTCAACTAATATTAATAATATGGGAATTCCAACAGTAATAGAATCAAGCAACATGAATAACTAATCAATTATGCAAGACTCTAATTACTGTATTCAAGAGTTAGGGCCAAAACCATCTTTACAGGAACAAGTATCAACCTGATCACTAGGTACTGGAGAACTCGCAACAATTAACATGAACAACATTCCACATGAATAGATGAAATCTGACTAATAATTTACTCACATTCGAAAACATAGAGCTTAGAATTGATAAGAAGGTTAGATTGACTTTTGGGACACAAGGGAAGGACAATTCCCTTGCTAAATTCTTACATACCTGGTGTAGAAATCCAAAAGAAAACTCTTGAAAATCTGAGAAGAAGAGTCGAATGCTCTAGCTTTCTTTGGGAGAACTGTCTGCGTAAAATCATACTTTTGATTTTTGGGAGATCGAGAGTTGGGTGAAAGTAAGAGGGATTTAGTCGATTATCCCTTTAACTCTCTGCAAAACGTTCCCAAAAAAAATGTAATTTAGAGTCTAAGAGTTTATAAAATTACGAAAAAACCCTTAGAAATTTAACAGAAAAATCACACTGCCAGTCCCAACAAAGGAATGGACAATTCGTTGCCACTGACCATGACTCATGGTCTGCTTAGTTGCCAGCACTGGAAATTCTTCATCACGGGTCACCACGAGGAACACCACGACACGTGGTGTACCCGATGACTCGTGTTAATCGGTTGTTGGGAACACTTCCAACTTTTTAACATCCAAGGAAAGACCTATACCACGGCCAATCTAATGACTCATGGGGTTTACCACAACTCGTGGCTTCACCTGTGGTCAACCCTAAAGCCAACAATCCAACCAAGCTCATCCTCCTCCCCACAAGTCACCTAAGTACTCATGGTGCACCCCAGGGGTCACTGGACGACTCGTCTTGTGACCTGGTGTAGAAAATCCTATTTTCTCCGATTTCACCCTTGGGTCTAATCTTAGGGTTTTAGGGGTATTACAATCATGAACCTATGTTTTTAAAGTTATTATGATTTACTATATTATGTATGAATTTCATGAATCTCAAGCTTATGTATCATAGCCGAATTAGCGACATTATTTTTATGGCTAGGTCACATATATCAAGTATATTTATGAATTTCATGATTTTTAACTAGCCCATGCAAAACCAAGTATGTTTCATGATTATGACTATGAGCAATATGAATGTTTTAGGAGTAGTATTTAGCACCGACTAGGCTGGGGTTCAGTGCACCCAAGTCTCAGAACTACATGGCAGCTTAAGTATATTCATGATTAGGTCCTCGCCGGAGAGTGTTCTCCTGCCCGAATGGGCTCACGAGTGATATCATGCCTTTTATTGTTCTTTACCCTGGCAAGGCTTAGGACAACTCTACCAATTTGAATGAGATAGTTGGGCATCATGTTCTCATTTATGATGGTGTCAGTTATGAGAATCTTTCACTATTCCTCATGTTTTATGTTATTCAGATTCAGGTTTTATGATATTATTTTTTATAGTATATTTGACCCATCGATTAGCTTATTAGTTTACTTATGATTTAAAACATGTCAAAATCATATGATTTTACTTTCAAACTTGGGGTCATTATGCTATAGTTTATGATGAATAACTTATGTCTATAACTATATCATGATCATGATTTTAACATGTTTTCCTTACTCTTATGTTTTATTTATCTTACATACTTAATACATTTCAAGTATTGACCACATACTTTTATGTTATATCGTCTCATGATATAGATTCAGGTGATCTATCTCAGCCTCGCTATTAGATTTACCCTCGATCTAGTCTAGTCCAGCTCTTGGTGAGTCCTCATAATTTGAGGATATCAGTTTTGATGCGTGTCTTTTATTTTTATATCTTTTAATTTTCAGACTTTAGTAGAGCTAGTTAGGGGTGTTGTCCTATTAGCTCATCCTATGACTATAGGATTTTCAGACAATTATGTTTAGATGATTCAGCGGTGTTTACTTGTGGTTCCGTATTTTTTATGAGATCTTAGACTTCCTCTTATGTTTTGTTATGCTCATGTTTTATTTCCGCTTATTTTATGCTCAAGAATGTTATATGTACATGCCATGGGTAAGCTTGGAGTCATTCGTGGTTCTAGGTCTCATGTTATGATCTAGGTTCTATGCTTAGGTCGTGAAAAATTTGGTGTTATAGAAACAGGTTTAGGTGTATCCTAGGATGTCTTAAAGTTGCGTTGAGTAGAGTCTTTTTCATGAGGGTGAAGCGCGCCACACTAATGAGGAAGAGGCTGCGAAATATTTTTGGAAACTTTCCTTCTCTCATGATCTATGTCATGCGATGAAGTCCAACCCTCTCTATTCTTCTCTAACTCGTGCTATTCGCATTTGCAAAAATATGTCTCCCTGTCGAGTAAATGGAAGAAAGAATGGAAACAGCAACAGCCATGGGAATGGCAATAGAGATGGACACCACCCAGCTCCACCAGCTCTAGCAGACCCTTTGAATGAGGAGGTGGCTCATGTGGGGTTCAGGGATGCTTTTCAGATATCGGCATATGCTATGATAGCCTAGGTCAACCAGCAGGCAGTTGCCCATGTGAACACAAATAGAATGCTATGGTGGTTAGAATGCAAGACTTCATAGGATAAACCCGCTAGAGTTTCATGGTTGTAAGGTGGACGAGGATCCTCAGGAGTTCATTGAGGAGAACCAGAAGATTACCCATATTATGAGAGTTTCAAGAGAGGAGAGTGTAGATTTGGCCTGCTATCAGCTAAAGGAGTAGCTCATATTTGGTTCTGACAGTGGAAGGAGGGTCATGGAGTAGGTGCAGCTCCTATTGGCTGGGATGAGTTTGTAACAGTGTTCTTAGACATGTTCTTTCCCCTAGAGTTGAGGGAAGCAAAGGAAATAGAGTTTGTCAGTTTGAAGCAGAACAACATGATTGTTCAGGAGTATGCCTTGAGGTTTACCAAACTGTGCAAGTATGATTCGAAGATGGTTGTTTAGTCGAGAGCTCGTATGAGCAAGTTTGTATCAGGGGTTGCAGATTCGCTGGTCAAGGAGTGCAGGACCGCTATGCTTATCAGCAATATGTATATCTCTCAAATGATGATTTATGCTCAGCAAATTGAGGAGGAGTAGATGAAGGAGTGGGAGAGAGAGGCCAAGAGGGATAGGACAGGGAGCTTTGGGTATTCTCAACAGAGATCCAGTGGTGGACATTGCCTACAGTCCCACCAGAGGTCATTAGCGCCAGCTCCATCATCAGCCAGTGTACCCTCTATACTAGAGGTTATTATAGAGGTAGAGCATCAGGCTTTAGAGACAAGAGGAATATGTCAGAGGAGTGCACTTTCCCAGCTTGCAGGAAGTGTGGTAAGAACCACACAGGAGAGTGCTTGGTTGTCTCAAATGCTTGCTATGGGTGTAGGAAGTCCGAACATAGAGTTAGGGGTTAGCCATCAACCAAATAGGGTGACGGTAGAGGTCGTGCCCCAACCACCGCTTCAGTAGCTCTAGCAGCTTGCCCATCCTAGCAGTACACTTCATCTAGTGTCAGTGGCAGTATGCGCCAGAACCGCTTCTATGACCTTTCCTCATGCTAGGAGTAGGAGAGCTTAGTAGATGTGGTCACGGGTATGTTACGAGTATTCCATCTTGATGTTTATGCATTGTTAGACCTAGGGGACACATTATCCTTCCTGACTCCCTATGTTGCTATTAGTTTCGTGTTAGTCCTAAAATCCTATAAGAATCCTTCTTAATCTCTACTCCTGTCGGTAAGTCAGTTATAGCTCGATGAGTATACAAAGATTGCCATGCCACAGTTCTTCAAAAAGTCATCTCAGTTGATTTAGTCAAGTTAGATATGATAGATTTTGATGTTATATTCGGTATGGATTGGTTGTATGCTTGCTATGCTTCAGCTAATTGTAGAAATTTGTCATTAGAGTTTTGATTTCTAGGTGAGCCAGTCCTAAAATGGAAGGATAGTTCAACTGTGCTTGTAGGTTGCTTTGTCTCCTACCTTAAGGCCACAAAAATGATCTCCAAGGGTTGTTTATATCAAGTGGTTCAAGTTAAGTATTCTAGGTCCAAAACCCCGACTCTTCAGTTAGTACCGGTAGTATGTGAGTATCCAGAGGTGTTTCCTGATGATCTACCAGGAGTCCCTCCCGAGCGGGAGATTTACTTTAGTATTGACCTTCTCCCTGATACACAACCCATATCTATTCCTCCTTACAGAATGTCTCCAGCCAAGATAAAGGAGTTGAAAAAGCAGTTGAAAGATCTCTTGGATAAGGTTTTCATCAAGCACAGTAAGTCCCAGTGGGGTGCTCTAGTCCTCTTTGTTCGGAAGAAAGATGGTTCTCGTAGGATGTGCATTAATTATCGTCAGTTGAACAAGGTCACAATAAAGAATAAATATCCCTTCCCCAGGATTGATGACTTGTTTGACCAGCTTCAGGGTGCCAAATGCGTCTCTAAGATAAAACTTAAATCCGGTTATCACCAGCTCAGGGTTAGGGAGAGTGACATTCCGCAGACAACCTTCAAGACTCGGTATAGTCACTATGAGTTTGTAGTTATGTATGATGGATTAATGAATGCTCCTGCAGATTTTATGGATTTGATTAATAGGGTGTTCAAGAATTATTTGGATATATTTTTCATTGTCTTCATAGATGATATCCCCGTGGGGTGCTCCAGTCCTCTTTATTTGAAAGAAAGATGGTTCTCTCAGGATGTGCATTGATTATCGTCAGTTGAACAAGGTCACAATCAAGAATAAGTATTCCTTCCCTAGGATTGATGACTTTTTTGAGAAGCTTCAGGGTGCCAAATGCTTCTTAAGATAAGCCTTAAATTTGGCTATTACCAGCTCAGGGTGAGGGAGAGTGATATTCCGAAGACGGCCTTCAAGACTCGATATGGTCACTATTAGTTTGTATTTATGTCTTTTGGACTAACAAATGCTCTTGCATCTTTTATGGATTTTATGAATAGGGTGTTCAAGAATTATTTGGATGTATTTTTCATTGTCTTCATAGATGATATCCTCATATACTCACGAAGTGAGGAGGAGCATGTTGCTCACTTAAGGATTGTATTATAGACGCTTAAGGATAGTTAGCTATTTGCCATGTTTAGCAAGCGTGAGTTTTGGTTGTAGTCAGTTGCATTTCTTGGCGTTGTGGTGTCTAGTGAGGGTGTTTAGGTAGACTCTTTAAAGATAGAGGCGGTGAAGAGTTGGCCTAAACCTATCAGCCCTACTGACATCAGGAGATTTTTGGGCTTAGCTGGCTATTATTAGAGGTTCGTAGATGGTTTTTCATCTATTGCATCACCTTTGACTAAGTTGATCCAGAAGAAGGTCAAATTTCAATGGTTTGATGTTTGTGAGAAGAGTTTTTAGGAGCTAAAGACTCGGCTCATTTCTGCTCCAGTGTTGACCTTGCCAGAAGGCATGGATGGTTTTGTGGTATATTTTGATGCTTCTAGGATTGGCCTTGGGTGTGTGTTGATGCAACATGGAAACGTCATTGTGTATGCGTCTAGATAGATTAACACTCATGAGAAGAATTACCCAATGCATGACTGTGAGTTAGCAACGATGGTGTTTGCTTTGAAAATTTGGGGGCACTATTTGTATGGGGTGCATGTGAATGTGTTCATGGATCACAAGAGCTTTCAGTATGTGTTTACTTAGATGGACTTGAATTTGTGGAAAAGGAGATGGCGTGAGCTTCTCAAAGACTAGACATGAGTTTCCTTTACCATCTGGGCAAGTCCAATGTAGTGGCTGACGCTCTTAGTAGGTTGTCCATGGAGAGCGTGTCCCATATGGAGAATGGAATGAAAGAATTGGTGAAAGATGTCCATAAGATTGCTCTCTTGGAGGTTCACATTACTGATTCAGCGGATGGTGGAATTATCGTGCAGAATTGTGTAGAGTCATCTTTGGTGTTGGAAATTAAGGTAACACAAGATGAGGATGCTATTTTGGTGAAGTTGAAGGAAGTTGTCCGAAATTAAAAAGTGGAGGTTTTCTCCCACAAGGGGAGATGGTGTACTTCGATATCAGGGTCGATTGTATGTTTCGGATGTGGATGACTTATGAGATCAGATGTTGAGAGAGGCTCATAGCTCTCGATATACTATCCATCTAGGTGATACCAAGATGTACCATGACTTACGGGAAGTCCATTGGTGGAATGGCATGAAAAGGACATTGCAGAGTTTGTGGATAAGTGTTCAAATTGCTAGCCAGTGAAGGTTGAGCATCAAAGGTTGGGAGGTATGCTTAAGGATATCATTATTCCTACTTGAAAGTGGGAAGATATCAATATGGATTTCATTACAAGGTTTCCTTGTACACGTCGACAGTATGACTCTATATGGGTGATTATGGATCGGATGACAAAGTCAACATATTTCCTACCAGTTAAGACTACGGATTCGGCCGAGGACTATGCTAGACTTTACATACGGGAGTTAGTTCAGTTGTATGGAGTTTTGTTGTCTATCATCTTAGATCGGGATATTCAGTTCACCTCTCAGTTTTGAAGATCGTTTGAGAAGGGCCTTAGTACTCAGGTCAATCTTAGCACAACTTTTCACCCATAGACGGATGGTTAGGTTGAGTGGACCATTCAGACTCTGAAGGACATGTTGAGAGCTTGCGTGATTGATTTCAAGGGTAGTTGGGATGATCACTTGCCTCTTATTGAGTTTGCTTAAATAATAGTTACCACTCCAGCATTCAGATCACTCCATTTGAGGCTCTTTATGGGTGGATATGTAGATCACCTATTAGACGGTTCGATGTAGGTGAGGATACATTGATAGGACCTGATTCAGTTCATGAGGCTATGGGGAAAGTTCAGCTTATTCGAGAGAGGCTGAAGACAGCTCAGAGTCATTAGAAATCATATGCGGATGTTAGGAGGAGAAAGCTTGAGTTTGAGATTGATGATTGGGTGTTTCTAATAATGTCCCCATAAAAGGAGTTATGAGGTTTGGCAACACGGGGAAGCTTATTCCCTGATATGTTAGTCCCTATAGGATTTTAAGGCGAGTTGGCAAAGTGGCTTATGGGTTGGAGTTTTCGGCAGAGTTAGCTTCGGTGTATTTAGTTTTCCATGTGTCCTTGTTGAAAAAGTGTATTGGTGATCCAGCTCTATTTGTTTCGATAGAGAGCATTGGTGTGAAGGATGGCCTTACGTATGAGGAGGTTCCAATTGAGATCCTTGATCGTCAGGTTCGCAAGTTGAGGAACAAGGAGATAGCTTCAGTGAAGGTTTATGGAGAAATCAACTAGTTGAGGGATCTATATGGGAAGCCAAAATAGACATGATGGCTAGATACCCGCATCATTTTTCTTCCAGCTCACTTCCAACATGAGGTACCAGTTTCCTCCTTGGTACTCTATTCAGTTCCTTATCAAGTTTATGTCTTTCAGTTCCTTTCATGTCTTAGTATGCATGTATGTTTCATCAACTCAGTTCAGTCATATATCTCAGCCTGGAGTCAGTCACTCCGTTAGTTTTTAGTTTATAACCTTTCAATTATGGGATTACAGCTCTTTCCCTATCCTTCCAGCTTAGTTATCTTTCATTCAAGGACGAATGTTCCCAAGGGGGAAATAATGTATACCCTAAAAGTCCCTAAGATTAGATCTGAGACTTGCTGCAGAAGCCAACCTGTCGGAAAAATTACACCAGGCCATTCAACAAATCTCAGAATGTGTCATTCTATGGACCAATGACCTGTTGGTGGTCTCGTGGTAAGGAACTTCAAAAAAAATTCAAAATTTACCTAGAATCGATGAGAGAATCGTATGACTCATAGTTAGATTGTACCGGTCATTTGTTTTAGTCACTAGAGCAGGTTCATAGGATGATTCAGAGAAAAAGCAAGAACCATTGAGGGAACCAACGATTTGTTGTTTTAACCAACTTTTGTGGTGTTGGTCGTGGGTTCTACCAGTGGGAACTTTTAATTTGATAGTCCATGGGTATTTACAAAATCCTATGTTTTTAACTTCTAAGTGATGTTGTTTTAAGCTTTCCAAAGGGCTGATTAAGAGGTTATACTTAGCCTAAGGCCTCATTCCCTTCAAACACCATAGTTGAGAAATCAAGCGCTCAAGGTATGTAGAGTCATGAATGCGGGATATCTTCCACCCTCATGCCCAATTTAAAATCTATTTCATGAATTCAAGTCCCCAATCATGTTTTATGAAAATTCTAGGGTTAAAACCTAATTTTGATAAAATCTCTTATGATCTTCTATGAACTCAATTCTCTTATGATTCAATCAATGTTTTATGATTATGATTATATATTTTCTATAAGAATCTATTATGAACCTATGTTTTTCAAGTTTGGTGATTACACAAGTATGTATGAATTTCATGAATCTAAAGCTTATGTATCATGACCAAATCAGCAGCATTATTTTCATGGCTAGTTCATGTATGTCAAGTATATTTATGAATTTCATGATTTTCAACTAGCCCATGCAAAACCAAGTATTTTTCATGATTATGATTATGAGCAATATGCATATTTAGAGAGTAGTATTCAGCGCACTCAGGTTTCAGAACTACGTGCCAGTGTAGGTATATTTATGATTGGGGCCTTGCCAGAGAGTATTTCCCCCGCCCGAATGGGCTCACGAGTGATATCACCCCTTTATCGTTCTTTGCCCTGGCAAGGCTTAGGACGGCTCTGCCAACTTGAGCAAGATAGTTTGGCATCATGTGCTCATTTATGATGGTCTTGATAATGAGAATCTCCCATTATTCCTCATGTTTCATGTTATTCATATTCAGATTTTATGATATTATATTTTATAATATATATAACCCATTAATTAGTTTATGAGTTTACTTATGATTTCAAAAGTGTTAAATGTATGATTTTACTTTCAAACCTTGGGTCATTATACTACAACTTATGATGAATAACTTATGTTTATGACTATCTCATGATCATGATTTTAGCATATTGTCCCTACTCTTTTGTTTAATTTACCTTGCATACTCAGTACATTCTAAGTACTGACCACATACTTTTATGCTATATCGTCTCATGATATAGGTTTGAGTGATCAGTCTTAGCCTCACCATTAGATTTATTCTCAATCTAGTCCAGTCCAGCTCTTGGTGAGTCCTCGTGATCCAAGGACATCAGTCATGATGAATGTCTTTTATTTTTATGTCTTTTAGGTTTTAGACTTTAATAGAGCTAGTTGGGGGTGTTGTCCCATCAACTCATCCTATGAATAGAGGCTTTTCAGACTGCTATGTTTAGATGATTCAGCAGTGTTGACTTGTGGTTCCGTATATTTTATGATATCTTAGACTTCTGCTTATGTTATGTTATGCTCATGTTCTATTTCTTCTTATTTTATGCTCAAGAATGTTTATTTACATTCCATGGATCAACATGGAGTCATTTATAGTTCTAGGTCCCATGTTACGATTCGAGGTCCATGCTCGGGTCATGACAATTGACCACAATGTAACTAGGAAGTTGCCCTTTTTGCTTGGGGTTATGCTCTCTAGAGAGACCTCTAACTTGTTGCTCCAAATTTAGAAGTTGTATGGGATCCAATAATGTTGGTCAAACTCTTCAAGCAAGCATCCAACCTCTCTTGATTGGTGAGCATCTTCTCCAACATACCTTCAATTTTAGAGACCTCATGTTCTTGAGATGACCTTTACCTCCAATTTTGTAAACTAGAGGATGGGCCCCTTGGTGGGATATAAGGGTTGAAGCTTTTATTGATGTCGCTCAAATTACACCTCGTAATGAGATATAATGCGTTCGATGTCAAATATAGAACCCAACAAAGGTTGGGGTCGATCCCACAAGGAATATGGAGGATATAGAAATACGCTAGTGCTTAAGCTTTTTAGTCGATTATCTCCTAAGAGGGGGAGGGGATATTTATAAAAGTAACAGACAATGTCGTTGAGATAAAGTGAAGGTTGATTCCAAATTAATGCAACTAACTAGGATAAGTGTTCCCCATGACTTCATAACCACAAGGCATTGTATACTAGTGATCTATTCCGGTGCTTAGCATGCAATATCAGTAAGTTAATTTAACCTAAATGGTTGCTCCCCTATTTAGATGATTATCACCATGCAACTTGGTCCATCTACGGGTGTATGCTTTACTAACCCTTAGCCTTGATATCTGATTACTAGCTATTAGATGAGGGTTGATAGTCTCAAATCTCCGTTGTTAATCCCTTTTCCCATTCACTAGCTCCTTGGTCCGGTAAGTAAGAATAATGCAAGTTCTAACATTTGCAACCATTAAAAATCAATTAAAACGAAGGAAGAAACAATACATACATAAATTCCGTTCAAGAATCACTAAGTATTTTACCTATGTGTGTTGATTTTTCATGGTTTTCACAACCCTAGTTATGGTGGTTTTAGCCTATCATGTCTATAAGTAAATTCATAGCATTCATAGACAAAAGCAAAAAATAATACTTACAACGTTGATAGGAAGAAACTCACTATTAATGCAACAATAAAGAACAACAATTCAGCAACCGTCTCAAAGTTCCAAACGTAAGACACCAAACTTTTATCTAAAAACGTGAGACTTAAAACTCTAATCCTACTTGAAGACTTTTTGAACTTGAAACTTGATAGTTATTACATGAAAATAAAGGGGTATTTATAGTAGTTGATTTATTCTTTGCTTGTTCCTTGATGAATTTGTCTTGGGATTTAAATTTCCTTTTCCTAGTTGAAGTAGGAGATCCATTTTTGTCGTTTGTTACACTTTGCCGTGTCACCCATTCCAAAGTCGTGTCTCCCATGCTGCTTCGACCCTACCATCGCGTAGGAAGAGGGATGCTTCACGCATGTCATAGCGCTAGGAGGCCGGCGCCTCGCGTCAGGCAGTGAGCCTGCCTTGCTGCCGCACAGCCTATAGCGCCAACGGCCTGGCACCTCACGCGACTGTATGCCATCCTCGTGCGGTTGGTCGCTTCAAGCTTTGATCTTTGCATCATTCATTCCAACTTCCTTACATGTATTCCAAAGGACTCAACATTCAAATCCATCCTTTTTAGCCCTGAAAACATCCAATCACATGCGTTAGCCAATTTTTACAAATATATAACATAAACACATGCAAACACACATAAATGTGTTCTCAAAATATAGTAAAGTACGGGCAAAACTATGTCTATGAAGTGCGTGAGTACGCCCTTTATCATTTATTCCCAAAACTTCCATTGTGCCAACCTTGGTTTGAGAGACCATAATCATTTATTCCATAATATTGACTTTGACCTTTCGGTTAGGATCTCCATTGATTTTAATAATTGGAAGAAGGATGGCTTTGATGTTGTTGTTGATAATGTGGCCTTTGATAACCTTTCCATGCATTCCTAATGTAGTTAGCATCCTCAACTTGCATCAGAGGTTGATCTTGATATTGTTGGCATTGGTAAGGAGGGGGGCATCCATGCCCATATTCTAGAGGTCCACTTTGTGCTTCTTCAACTACATTCACCTTTTTGACATCATTCTCGGTCAATTACTGCATGAGCAAGGCAAGATTGGTGGAGATGAACGACATCATCTTGTTTCTTTCTTGGTTATCCTTCATCAAATGAGTCAAGGAAGGAGTACCCACATTCAAACCTCCACTTTGATCTCCAGCATGCCATGCCTGATTGTGCTTGACAATTCTGTCACATATGGTGGCAATGCGATTGTATATTTTATCCATGAAGCATCCTCCTGTTGTGTTGTTTACCATCGATAGTGTGAGAGGATCCAAACCAGTATAGAACTTTTCAAGAAAGATATTCTCGATGAACCCATGGGTGGCTCCCTAAGAACATATTTTTTGAAATTCTCCTGCACCTCAAAAAGTTTCTCCTCCTGTAATTACTGAAAATAGAAGATCTTGCCACGTTGTTCAGATTTTTTGCTTGGGGGAACCACATTTTCAGAAAGATGCTTACAAGAACTGTCTAAAGGTGAGTTGAGTTAGGGGGTAGACGGTGTAACCAATCACGCGCCTCCTTCGCCAATGAGTACTTGAGGCTCCCAAGTGGATGGAATCATCCAACTTGTTGTTCTACTTGTGCGTGTTGCATACCTCCAAGAAGTTCTTAAGATGTTGGTGCGAATCTTGGTCAGTTGAGTTGTAAAGTTTACCTTCCACCTTTAACATGGTATAAATTCTTCCATCAATTTTAAAGGTAGGAGCATTCACTCTTGGGGGTTCAATAGCACTTGAATAGTCTGTGTCATTGACCTCCGTAAAGACATTATCCAATTCACCTTGAGGATTTTCCATCCTACACCTATTTCACAAGTTTAAAAAAGTGTGATAGAGTAGGATTAAAACAAACAATCAAAATCTAAATCACTTAGTAGTAACGCTAGTTATGAATTGATCCTCCTAAATCACTTAATGTGGAAGAATTGAGAGTTGGCTAAGGCTAAACATGAAAGAAATTTAATTAGGCAACCCATGGGTATCTTTCAATAGCACCAAAGGTGTCAATCTACTTCAATTTTAACATATTGAAGAGTACTCCCTTCTACCCAACTGCTTGCCAATTTGGAATTCAACCTATGTTTAGGAGAATCCATTAAACAAGGGTTATACCATGAGTCCTTGTTGATTGAGGCTAACCCAATCTAATAATTTTCTCTTTCAAGCCTCATAAAGGTAATTAGCAGGATTGAATGACTCTCATCACCAATCATACACTATAAAGAAAAAATCAATCAAATGTTCATAAGCCCAAGCTCAATTTTAACAGATTGGGATCATTAGTGTTCACAACCACAGATTTGGGTTTAGTTACCTAGATCAAGAAGAATAAAAAGAGCAAAATAATTCAACCGATGAATGAAAATCTTCAAGTTATAATTTAGATCTATTATCTACTTTGAAACAAGTGCTAAAACTAGCTAAATTCTACTCTTTACACTAAGTATGAACTGAATTATTGAAAATCTCTCTAAAAATTACAAGAAAAATGTATTTATACTATGTCTAAAAAGATCATTTAATTCAAACATTGGAGTGCCAAGTGCGCAGGGACGGACCGCCCCTTGAAAGAACGGACCATCCTTTGAACTATATTTTACTTTTCTTCTTCTGTCCCTTGTCTTTACGTCCTTAGAAAGATAGATTTTCTTTAGGAATGATGGTCCATACCTTGCTCCGCATTTTAGAATTTCCATTCTTCCAAGCTTGGGTCCAATCCTCAACTGAAGGACCATCCTTTTGAAAGACGGTCCATTCTTCAAACCGTACTTTAAAGACCCATTTTGCTGGGTTTCTAGAATCTGCAGCTGGAAAAAGTTAGATTGAGGTGTGGATCATCTTTCAAACAGACAGTCAGTATGTTGCCTCGTCTTTTGAGTAGTTTTCTGGCCTAAATTCCTTTCTTCTTTTAATTGTCTGGGTTTCAGAAATATAACATAACAAGATTAGTTTCTACTTAATTTAACTCCTAAAGACATGCAAAATGCTACGAAATGAAGTAAATATGTGTCGTTAATCCCCGACACATCAACACCCCCAGCTTAAAGCATTTTCTTGTCCTCAAGCAAACTAAAAGGAGAAACTACCCTACACCTAACTAATGTCTTGGAATCACAAATTATCATGACTAGGGTGGTCTTCAACAACAATTACCAACACACAAAATTCAATCTAGACACCCCCTCCATCAATCAAAATACAGTTTTCTCGCAACTATTTGAACTAAGCATGCAACCTCTACTTATGATGTTATCTCAATATGTACAGACGAAAATTATAGAAGTGAAACATGCTATCCATTTAAATCCACATGCCTTAACAATTAGACCAAGAAAAGTGTCCTTTTTCTGAAGTAATGACAACACACACAATAAGGACACACAAGATCAAGAGAGAAGAGAAATGCAATCACTCTCAAAAAGAACTTCACAAGATAGGTCACAACAGTCATATGCTTGCCCATTTACTCAAGTGTCTTTCTTTTCGGATATCCGGGTTGAGATCACATAAGGATTTTTCTAACTTTGTAATAAACGTTAACGGGCTGGTAGGGTACAATTTGGGCTTTTAGTGACTCATTTACCATCCTTCACCACTTCATCACATTTCCAAAGCCTTTTCACCCTTTTTGATCCCTTCTTTTTGTTCCTTCTTCTATTTTAGAATTTTTCATAACACAAGGTGTTTTTATGAGCTCAACTTCCTTTTTCTCTTTTTTTTTATTTTATTTTCTTTTATTTTTAATCTTTTTAGCTCATTTCTCAATCAAACCTTGGGATATGTGATGTTGGGCATATTCGTATGCCCATTTGCCATATTTTCCCCATATTTTACCTTATTTTGAGTTCATAATCCTTATAAAATGCATGAATTCATATTTTCGTGTTTCTTTTGAGCTAATAAAATTATGAGATGTTTGGAGAAGGAAACTAAGAAAAAAGGACCAAAAAATGATCCATGGTGTGAAGAAAGAAACGTTTGCGAAAGTCGGCCTGCAGCTATAGCTGGCATGGCGTGTCAACTCCTAAACTTTAAAGAAATCTACACAAAGGTGGTGCTATGGGTGGCGTAGGGCACTAGGTCCCAAACTTCAGAGGGTAATTTTATCAACACCTTAGCGAGATGAGAGGCGTGGAGCACCCAAAGCATCCTAGACTTAGGAAAATTTTCCAACATTCTGGTGCTTTTGATAGAGTGGGGCACCAGAAGGATTCTATTGCTCATAAATTTAACTAACACTCTGGTGACTTGAGTGGCATGGGGAGCCCAGAGGATCTAGAAGTTCAAAATTTTGGCTAACACCTTGGTGCTATGGATGGTTGGGGCGCTCAGAGCTAAACTTCAGAGGAAAATTGAGCCAAACTTGGGGCTATGGAGGGTGCGGCATGCCAGACCTTTTTCAGGACATATTTTGCTTATTTTGAAGCTAATTAATTAACAGCAAAAGCATTATTTAATGGCTCACCTATAAATATAACATCTAGGTCATTTTCTAGCTATCATACATCATTTTTTTATCGTAGTAAGGATTGTAATGCAGCTTTGGAGGAGAGACAAGTTCATAATTTAGCTTTATTTTTTTCTCTATCATTTTACTTTGAATGATAATTATGTCTTTATTTTCTTTCTTGAACATGAGTGGCTAAATAGGCCATTCTAGGATTTTAGCCATAGCTATGGTTGACATTTGATAGATTAATTATGCTAGTGTTGATTCTTTATTAAAGGTTGTTTATATTTACTTATGTTAATCGCTTATTCACTAGACTGATTACCTTGTGAATAAATCTGTTGACTTTTGGTTGAACTTGAGAGTGAGAACTAAAAGGGTTAAAAATAAATATAAAATAGAAATTCAAAGATCCTTTGGCCATAGGTTGAAGGTTAGAAGTTGTTGACAAGGGTAGGTATTTACCCTTCAACCCTTTTTCATTGATATACAAGTAGGCATAACCATCGTTTCATGTTTCTCCTACGACCATAGGGATATAGGCATTAAGATTCATGAGATAGTTCTTGGATGCTTGAGAGTGTGACAAGAAATGGGATAGTAACTTGCAACTAGCAACCTTATAAAGAATCAATCTTGCGTAATCAAGTCTTAAAAACTCATCCTGAAGCAAAAGTGCCATTTCCCTAGATTTTCACCATCATTTGAAGTACAAACAAGTTTGCAACAATCTTAGTTTAGTAGTTAATTTTACATTTCATGTTTTAGTATTTTAATCTCCAAACTATTCCCCATTTTTATCTGTGTTATTAGAATAGCGAAATAAAGTGTTAACCTTAAACGAGTTCTGACAAGTTTATGAGGGATCAATAATCGAAACTTCATTATCCTATATTACTTGACGACCAAGTACACTTGGGCTACATCAAGTTTTTGGCATCGTTGCTGGGGCCTTGAATATTGATTAATTATTTTTTGTTAGGATTTTATTAAACTATTCAAGTATTTAATTTTTGTATGTATATTGTATAGATTTTAGTTTTTTTAGTAGTTTACCACTCTTCTTAACATGACATATTGGTATATAAATGAATCGAATGATGGGTATTCATATTTTGGTGATTCGTGTCTGAACTGTGGAGGACCCCACTTATGGAAACATTATCATACTTGTGGTGTATGTGGTGGTTTTGATGGTCATTGGAGTAGTTGCCTAAATTTTTATTCCCCTTTCCCTTCCCCAAGCCCCTATTATTCTCCTCCTGTTGTTTTTAATGCTTATAGGAATAATGAAGAGGAGGAACATCATGCTCAAATAAGCGATATGAAAACACTGATCCTGGACCATATCAAGGTAATGAGGGAGAAACTTACTAAACAAGGAAAAGCCTTAAAAAGGATGAGTGCCAAGCTCACAGAGATGAAGGTTGAGGCTGCAACTTGGAATGATTTGTAGGTCACGGTGTCAGCTAATACTCAAGAGGAACCTCAAGTGGAAGGGAGAATAGATCTCAGAAAAGAGATAGACCAATTTGGCTCAAGTATCCATGACCTGTAGTCTCTTTTGAATGAAAAAATTGAGGTGTCTAAGGCCCAACTACAAAGTGTTACGAATACTAGCCAATGCATGAAACAAGAAGAATAATCCCAACCATTAGACTATTCTTTGTTTGTTGATGTCGATATTGAGAAGGTGGATAAAAGTGAGGATGTTAAGCATAACTCAATCTTGGAGTTAGGGTGTATTGGTCCTCATTCTAAACACTTTTCGACATTGTGTTTGATGGACAACCTCGAAATAGAGACTTTCAAGCCTATGGAGAAATGTTTAGATGAGGAATGCCCCTATATTCTAATATTTATTATGCCAAAGACACACAATGACATCCCTCACTTAAGGGCCACGAAGTATAAGATGCAATATTTATGACTTGGTCCCTTCAAGTTTACACCACCGCCCCTTGAGCATAATACAAAATTAGAAAAGAAACTAGGGATGAAATTTATAAGCTCAAAGTGGAAGGAAAAGTGGTGAAACTTGATGGCGTTGTTCTGTGGCGTTAAATCAGGCGCTTGTTGGGAGGCAACCCAATTTGTAATAGTGTAGTTTTTATTATTTTTTATATAGTGTCACTTTTTATGTGTTTTATGTGCATAGAAGGGGAAGTCTGAGTACCCAAAATCAAAGCTAAAGAGCGCATCTTGAGCTTAAGTGTGGGGTCATGCGACTCATGAATCAAAGAGACATGCTTCTAGCTAGGCCCTATAGGGCCTCAGAGAGTATTTCTCACCCTCGTATGATTTTTATTTTATAGATGCTCTGAGGACAGAGCATAACTTTAAGTGTAGGGTGAGGGGATATCCTATGGCGTTTTGAGATCAAGGATGAGCATGCCATCAAGCTTATTTGAACTTATTTTGAATTTTTTTTTGATAAATGGCATACCTCATCCTGTCACGCCCCGCCTTGGGGGGTATGACTGGCACCTGGTGCCCTAGTAGGACCTGGACTGCTAACTGATGGGCCTAGGCACATCTGGTGCCTGGCTAGCT
>JACEIK010013480.1:0-15442 GCA_018107945.1 Datura stramonium
CTACCTTTAATACTTAAAGTCATTCTACAATGTAAAAAAAATTATTATTGTATGTTTTCAAAAAAATAATGTTATATTAGTCAAATTACCATTCCAATTAATTATTTTCTTAATGGGTGTGCAAACCTTATCCTAGCAATTAAAATGAAACATATGGAGTATTATTTTCTTAAATAGTTATCATTAAATTATTATCCTAATGTTTAGGAGTTTGAAATTAATTAAAGTTATAGGTATTAAATCTTTACTTATTTGTAAAAAGTAAGAACTTTTAATATTTAGTATTTTAAAATTGACTAAAAAAATTTTCTTAAATCTTTCTGTAACAACCCAAGTTTACACCCTAGCCATAACACGGGACAAGGAACCCCAAAGACTCCAAGTCGACCTATGGCATAATCTCAGCACGAGACTAACAAATTAACAACTAACATAATCATAACTAAGTGAAAACTAACTGGAAAAGTCTAATCAACACCATAAGAACATAGTCTATTATAAACACTGAATCAAAAACTGAATCTGTCTATTCATGTCTGAAAGCCTCTACTACACTGATGAGCTGTTGGGATAAGTCCCCGACTAACTCTTAAACTCTGAACTGAAATAAAACTAAAATAGAAAAATCATAAATCTTGTCCTTGGTAGATGAGGACTCACCACTGACAGCTGAGGTGGGAATAGAGCGTGTCTAACATTGAGGCTGAGTCTGAAAATATGAATGTTTATCATAAAACAATATAGTACATAAAGTATACAGTCAGTACTTAAAATGTACTGAGTATATAGGAAACGTAAAAGAACAGAAGACATGCAAGTATACCAAAAGAAAGTAAACTGACTATATAACTGAACTGAAATGCATTAACCCTGTCTGATTTGACATGATGCTTTTATTTGAACACATTTAATGAAATGTAATTAAAACTGATGCAGAAGGGTCATGTACATGTACTAAAAAATAAAGTTGTAACTTATATTATACACGGTACTAACTAACTGCTCACAACTTAGGCTGAACTCTGCTAATACTGAGTGGAACTAAAGCCTGGGACTACACTAGGCTGGACTAATACTGAAATCATAAACTAAGGGAAACCTTCTCTACTATTGAGAATCCCTAACTAAGATAAGGGAGACATTCTCTACTATTGAGTGTCTCTGACTAGGATAAAGGAAACATTCTCTGCTATTGAAAATCCCTAACTGGACTAAGAAAAATATTCTCTACTATTGAGAATCCCTAACTAGGCTAAGAGAATCCCTAACTTGACTAAGGGAAACATTTTTTATTATTGAGAATCCTTGACTGATATCATTTGTCTAGTCTAGGATACTTCAACTAATCAGAGACCTGAGTGTTTATTTATTCATAACATAGTAAATTCATTTGAATCTGATCAAGGATACTTTCTACTATCAAGAGGCCCGAAAGTTTGAAGAATCATGATCATTCTTTGTCAACTAGATTCATGGCATTATGGGCCCAAAACATAACATAATTCATGCGTTTCATATTCCCAAAAACCCCATATATTTTCTAATCATGCTTTAACATATATACAATATCATATGTTCTAGACTTATGAAAACTCATAGGTTCAAATCAAGCTTTAGACACACACACACACACACACACACACACACACACACACATATATATATATATATATCGAATTCATGGGTAAGATCATGTAAATAATTAATAAGGACATATCTCTAAAATAGTGCTAATTCATGACAAAATTCTAGAAGATCATGCTACTATCATATAATGTACATAAATCATGAGTTTGACAGTAAGTTCATAAACATACATGGCTACTTATCATGAAGGTCTTGGAATCCATAGAAGACATGTGAGAAACTATGCTTAAATTGAAATCCTAGGACATACTTTACTAGAATTTAGGAAATTAGGATTTTAATGTAAATTTGGGATGCAAGAATGAAAGAAGATCCTTGTTGAAGTCCCACATACCTGACTTGAAGAAATTCCCCACTAGAACATGGATCATGAAGCCCTTGAAGAAAACCCTAGGTGATCTTGAGCCTTGAGAGAAAAGAGGAAGAGGAGCTTATGGGAGGTTTTTGGGTGGAATGAGGGCTTATGCTAGGAAGGACCCTTAAATTCGACCAATCTGATACACAAAACGACTTTACTTAAGAGTTAAAAGTATAGAATTTTACGAAAACCCCCTTGGAAAAAAATAGGAAAATTAACACTGCCAGTCACCACAGTCCTTACCATGAGTCGTACCATGAAATAATGACTCGTGGTTGACACTCGTGATCACCATTGGACGCTTGGATACCTTCCTGAATTCTCACCATGGTCCATCTCACGACTCATTACAAGCCACCACGAGCCGTGAGGCCACCTGTGGTCACCGAGTCTCAACAGCTAACCTTATCCTCTGAAACTTTCCATGACCTCATCCCACGACTCTTGGTTTCCTACCATGGGTCGTAACATCACTCGTGACTTCACCTTATTGCACAGAACTTCCCCAACCAATAGACCCTTCTCACTACTCGTCGTCTCCCACAATGAGTCGTACCACGACTCATGCCCTCCAAGGGCAGTCATCCCCATATCCTCCCCACGACCCTGACCACGAGTCAAATCCCCATACCACGATTCGTGCTCTGGACATCTAAACTCCATATCTTCTTCACGACTCCTCTTACGACCTGTTACTTGGTCTCACAACTAGTACCATGCATGAGTCGTTCTGGTGCAAAAGTGCAAGTTTCCTATTTACTCTGATTTAACCCTCGGGTCTAATCTTAGGGACTTTTGGGGGTATTACAATATCTCTCCTTTGGGAACATTCATCCTTGAATGTAGGCTTAAACATACTAAAATGATGGGGGAAGGAACTACCATCCAAAATACTGAAAATCCAAAGCTGAAAACCAATGTGGTGATTGAGCTAGAAGGATAGGGAAAGAGCCACAATCCTGAGAGCGAAATTGTTATACCTCAAAGCCCAAAGATCAGACTCGGAAGTTAAAATGGAGAAAAACCTAAATCTGGCATCAGGCACAGAACGAGTCGTGAGGAGACTCGTGAGAGCAGCCCATGAGTCGTGATGTGACTCATGGGGAGGCCTAGATAATTAGTTGCAGTTTCATAAATAGGACACCCACGGGCGTGACCCACGAGTCATTAGGTCAATTGTGGGGTGGGTGAGTAAGAAAAGAAAAAGAAGGGCGACAATGGACTTGATGGAAGGACCCTACGAGTCATGGTAAGTCCCCATGATTTGTGGGGAAGGTTGTGGTCAACTAATTGAAGAATTCTTGGTGTTGAGGCAGTGTACATAACGAGTAGTGACCACGAGTCGTGGTCACCCAGTAACGAGTCGTGATGTATTTCGTTATGAGCCAGGAGACCTGATGAGCAGTGTACTTGACGGACAACTTCATAAGTCGTGGCCCAGGGTAACGAGTCATTAAGTCCCGCGTTGGGACCATCTGACAGTTATTTTTACGAATTCAGTAAGGACTTTTTCGTAATTTCTAAGATCCTAAGGCCTAAACTACGTTATTTTGAGTTATGAATGATGACTTTTAAAGGGATTAAATTCATTTTAGGTCTTATTCATTCATGCATGCAAGGTAGAAAGTTTAGAGAAGGTGATCAAACTAATGTTCTTCAATTCCTCTTTAATTTCTTCTTGGGCATTCAAAGAAGTGTAAGAATCATCTACCAACAAGTATGTAGGGTTATGAATGGGTGACTTCTTTCACACCCATGCCCAATTCCTCTCTAAATCATGAATGTTCTATGAGTAATCTATGGGGTTTTAACCCAAATGCATGAATTTCCTAATTCTCTACATGGGTATGATTTGATTATGTTTGTACTACCGAATTATGAAGCATAGGAAAGTTTTATAATATTTTCAATTAAAAATTATGTTTCTAGGTTTATGAATTAAAAGCCCATTAATGAAAAGTTCATGAAAGATGAGATTTGTGATGAATGTATGATGATGATAAGATATTATGATGAAAAACATGTTTTCAAGCTACTCATGTTTATAATCACGTTTTCGATGTGAATTGAGTATTTCCAAGTATGACAAGTTTTGGGCAACGTCCACATGTTTAAGTATGATTTATGAATTCCCGAGTTAGACTTACCACATGGTTTTGGAGTGAAGACTCCCAATTATCTTTCATCTTGTGGTATGTTTTGAGCTAAAGCTTCTCATATGCATGATTTCATAAATGAGATGTATTTGCTTATTGATCTTTTTCAATAGATGATGTTGAGCTTCATTGAATAACGATGTAGAGCATATGCATGTTTTTGGAAGTAGTGTCTAGCACCGAGTAGGCTAAGAGTTGATCACCCTATGCGTCAATGTAGGTTTATACTACTATTATATATTACTCTAGGACCTCCATTGTGAGCTATCCCCTGCCCTGATTGGGCCCCGAGCTTGATATCGATATCATGGTATCGTCCCTAGCCCTAGCAAGACTTTGGATGGCTCTACCCACTTGAGTGTGATAGTTGGGACCACGTAAGCTCTATCGTGGTATGTCGGTTAAAAGATGAGTCTCCCATTGTTTCTCATGATTTCAGTTATGCATACCCATTACTCATGAGATTTACATATTTATGCATGTTCTAAAGAAAGTTTGACTCAATGTTCAGTTTTACTTATAAATATCATATTTCAGCTTTGAATCAATTGATTCAGTTGTGATGATATGTTATGTTATGATGAGATCATGATTTCAGAAAGAATGCATGCCAGTCCTACTCTTAGATTCTTATTTTAATGTTTTTACATTACACATGTCTTTAAATAATTTTACTTACTTAAGCGGTTTTGCTTACCTTGCATACTTAGTACATTTCACATACTGAACGCATATTCTATGTTGTATCATTTCATGATACAGGATCCGACTCTTAGGCACAACCCTGCTCATAGTCAGTCTTCTGAGATAACATCGTACGTTGTTGGTGAGTCCTCATCTCCTGAGTTCTAGACTATTCAGATTTTCTTATGTACTTTCAGTTTCAGTTTATTGAGTTAGTTGGGGTCTTTTCCCATCAACTCGTTACTTTTAGAGGCTTTTCCAACATATGGTTGTATTCATCTTCAGATTGTGTATTCTGATGTTACGTTTAACATAGACTTTCTATATGATTATCTTGTTGATTCTTCTATTTTATTGATCGAGTTAAATGTATGCTTATGTCATGGGTCGACTTGGAGTCTCTCGGGGCTCCTTGTCCCATGTTGCGATCCAGGCCTCCGTTCGGTTCATGACAAACTTGGTATTAGAGAAATATGTTTGAAGTGTCCTAGGGTGTCTAAAAGCCGCGTTAAGTAGAGTGTCTTTCATGGGTGTGAAGTGCATCACACTTATGACGAAGAGGCTATGAGACATTTAAAAAATGTTCCCTTCTTTCATGATCCATGTCGTGCGATGAAAAGTCTCCTTATGCTTCTAATTCATGCTATTCGCAATTGCAAAATCATGGCTCCCCAAAGAATGAAAGGTAGAAGTAATGGGAACAGAGATGGCCACGAGGATGGAAACGGTAACGTGCACCAGCAGGCCCCACCAGTTTAGGAGCACCAGGCACCGGAGCCAATTGCCCATGCTGAGTTCCAGGCCACTATTCGGATTCTTGCGCAGGCCTTGACCGCTCAGGTCAATCAGTAGGTGGTTGCGCATGTTCCGTAAAATGGCAATGTAGCGACGGCTCGAGTTAGAGATTTCTTGAGAATGAACCCACCAGAGTTCCTCGGGTCAAAAGTGGATGAGGACTCGCATGAGTTCATATATGAGATAGTGAAGATCACCCAAGTCATGGGGTTGAGGGCATAGAGTTGGCCTCGTATCAATTGAAAGGGGTCGCGTATATTTGGTTTCGCCAATGAAAGGATAGTAGGGTCGCCCGAGCAGGCCCTATCACTTGGGAAGAGTTCCATATTACATTCTTAGATCTGTTCTTCCCTCATGAGCTGAGGGAACTTAAGGAAAACGAGTTCGTAAATCTGAAGCAAGGGAGGATTATGGTGCAGCCTTGAGTTCACCCGCCTATTGAAGTATGCCCTAGAGCTAGTGGCTGATCAGAGGGAGTGGGTGAGTAGATTTGTTCATGTATAGCGGGCTATTTGGATAAGGATTGTAGGACCTCTATGCTCCACTAGGACATTGACTTCCCTCGGATAGTCTTGTACAACCAGCAGATGGAGGCGACACATATGAGAGAGAGGGAGGCTAAGAGAGCCAGGATTGACAGTCACATATTCTCACAGCCGAGGTCAGGTGGTGGGCACTGATAGAAGACCCACCAGAGAACATCAACCCCAACATCTTCAGTATTGAGTCTTCCATCCGGATCGAGGCACGATCAAAGGGGGCGAGCATCAGGCTTGAGGGGTCAGAGCAGTAGACCCGCAGATTCTAGCATCCCAGCTTTTCGCAGATATGGTCGGGGGCACATAGGACAGTTCTTGGCAGGGACAGGTGCTTAGTTTGGGTGCGGGAAGCCTGGACACATGCTCAGAGATTGCCTAGCAATGAGGCAGGATCATGATGGGGTCGAGGCCTAGCTTCTAATTCAGCAACTCCACCCGTACGCTTAGCACATCAAGAGGCATCTACCAGTATAGGTGGTGGTCAGTGCTAAAACAGATTTTATGCCTTAGCATTCTGTCAGGAGCAAGAGGTCTCTCTAGACGTGGCCACTGGTATGTTATGAGTTTTCAATCTTGATGTTTATGCTATGTTAGATCCAGGAGCTACCTTATCTTTTGTGACACCTCATGTGGTTAGTAGCTTTGGAGTCAGTCCCGAAGTCTTTTCAGAACCCTTCTTAGTCTCTACTCCAGTAGGTGATTCAGTTATAGCTAGACGGGTATATAGAGGTTGCCTAGTCTCGGTTCTTCAGAAAGTCACCTCAGCAAATTTGATAGAGTTAGCCAGGACCGATTTTGATGTCATTCTTGGCATGGATTGGCTACTTGCATGTTATTCCTCAATTAATTGTAGAACCCGAGTAGTAGAGTTCAGATTTCCAGGTGAGCCAATCTTAGAATGGAAGGATAGTTTAGCTGTGCCTATAGGTTGTTTCATTTCCTACCTTAAGGCCAGAAAGATGATTTCCAAAGGTTGTGTGTACCATCTAGTTAGGGTTAAGGATGTTGAGTTCGAGACCCCGACTATCCAGTCCATTTCAATAGTATGCGAGTATCCAAAGTTCTTTCCAGATGAGTTACCGGGAATCCCTCCCGAGTGGGAGATCGATTTTGGTATTGACCTTCTTTTTGACACGCAACCTATATCAATTCCCCCCTATAAAAAGTCTCCAGCCGAGCTAAAGGAGTTGAAAGAGCAGTTGAAGGACCTATTATATAAGGGTTTCATTAGACAGAGTAACTCCCCATGGGTTCACCAGTCCTCTTTGTCCAAAAGAAAGATGGTTTCCTTCGCATGTGTATTGATTATCGGCAATTGAACAAAGTCACTGTAAAGAAAAGGTATCCTTTACCCAGGACTGATGATTTATTCGACCAGCTTCAGAGTGCCAAGTATTTCTCAAAGATAGATCTCAGATTCGGGTATCATCAGCTTAGAGTTCGTGAGAGTGACATCCCGAAAATAGCCTTCAGGACGCGGTATGGTCATTATGAGTCTGTAGTTATGTCTTTTGGTCTAATGTCTCCTGCATCTTTTATGGACTTGATGAACAGGGTGTTCAAGCCATACCTGGATATGTTCGTAATTGTGTTTATCGGTGACATCTTAATATACACTCGGAGCGAGGAGGAGCATGCCGCTAATTCTAGGGTAGTGCTGCAGACTCTCAAAGATCATCAGTTATATGATAAATTCAGCAATTGTGAGTTTTGGTTAAACTCCATAGCATTTTTGGGCCATGTCGTATCAAGTGAAGACATAACAGTGGACTCTCAGAAAATTGAGGCGGTGAAGAATTGGCCTAGACTGGTGAATCCTTTAGATATTTAGAGCTTCTTGGGTTTATCTAGCTATTATCAGAGATTTTTTGAAGGTTTCTCATCGATTGAAGCACTGTTGATAAAATTGACAAAGAATAAGGTGAAATTCCAATGGTCAGAGGCTTGTGAGAAGAGCTTCCAAGAGTTGAAGACTTGACTTACTTCAACACTTGTGTTAACTCTACCGGAGGGTAATGATGGGTTCGTGGTGTATTGTGATGCTTCAAGGATCGGACTTGGGTATGTGTTGATGCAACATGGGAAGGTTATAGCATATGCCTCTAGACAGTTGAAAGTTCATGAGAAGAATTACCCGACCCATGATCTTGAATTGGCTGTGGTAGTATTCACCTTGAAGATATGGTGAGATTATTTGTACGGGGTTCACGTGTATGTGTTTACAGACCATAATAGCTTACAATATATGTTCACGCAGAAGGATATCAATCTTTGGCAAAGGAGGTGGTTGAAGCTACTCAAGGACTATGATATGAGTGTGCTTTATCATCCAAGTAAGGCCAATGTGGTAGCGGATGCACTGAGTAGACTCTCTATGTAGAGTGTTTCTCATGTGGGTGAAGGGAAAAATGAGCTGGTGAAGGATGTGCATCGACTCGCATGGTTGGGAGTTAGGTTGGTTGACTCAGTCGAGGGCGGTGTTGTTGTTCAGAAAGGGTCAGAATCATCCTTGGTGACTGATGTAAAAGCTAGGAAAAATGAGAACCCGATTTTGTTAAAGTCAAAGGAAGCCGTTCAAAATCATATGGTAGAGGTCTTATCCAAAGGGGAAGATGGAGTGCTTTGGTACCAGGGTCGCCTATGTGTTTCAGATGTTGATGATTTGAAGAATCAGATGTTGCACGAGGCTAACGGATCCAGATATTCTATCCATCCAGGTGCCACCAAGATGTACCATGACTTACGAGAAGTCTATTGGTAGTATGGCTTGAAGAAGAATATTGCAGAGTTCGTAGCAAAGTGTCCAAACTGTCAACAAGTAAAGGTTGAGCATCAGAGGTCAGGAGGCGTGCTTCAGGATATTAGTATTCCTACTTAGAAGTGGGAAGAAATTAACATGGACTTCATCACAGGTTTACCTCGCACTCGCCGGCAATATGACTCCATTTGGGTTATGGTAGAAATGTTGACCAAGGCCGCTCATTTTCTACCAGTCAAAACCATGGATTCGGCGGAGGATTATGCCAAACTATATATCTAGGAGCTAGTTCGATTGCATGGAGTACCCTTATCCATTATTATAGACAGAGGTACCCAATTTACTTATCAGTTTAGGAGGTAGTTTCAAAAAGGGCTTGGTACACAAGTTAAGCTCAACACAACATTTCACCCGCAAATGGATGGTCAAGCGGAACATATAATCCAGACCCTCGAGGACATGTTGAGAGTATCCGTGATTGACTTTAGAGGTAGCTTGGATGAGCATTTGCCACTTATCGAGTTTGCATACAATAACATCTATGATTCTAGTATCCAGATGGCACCATTCGAGGCTCTCTATGGGCGAGCTGTAGGTCGCCCATTGGACGGTTTGAGGTTGGCGAAGCGGCGATGATAGGACTAGATTTAGTTCACAAGGCTATGGAGAAGGTTCAGTTGATAAGGGACAGGTTGAAAATTTCCCAGAGTCGTCAGAAGTCCTATGTTGACGTGAGGAGGAGAGAATTAGAATTTGAAGTCAATTATTGGGTATTTCTAAAGGTGTCTCCCATGAAGGGGGTGACGATGTTTGGAAGGAAGAGGAAGCTTAGTCCCCGCTAAGTCGGCCCGTACAGGATAGTGAGACGTGTTAGCAAGGTGGCCTATGAGTTGGAGTTTCCCTCAGAATTAGCTTCCGTGCATCCTGTTTTTCATGTATCGCTCTTGAAGAAATGTTTGGGTGATCCAGCTCTAGTCGTTCCGGTGGACAGTGTTAGTGTGAAAGATAACCTCAGTTATGAGGAGGTTCCGGTAGAAATACTAGATCGTCAAGATAGAAGGCTAAGGAACAAAGAAGTAGCTTTAGTCAAAGTGTTATGGAGGAATCAGCATGTTGAGGGAGCTACGTGGGAAGCCGAAGCAGATATGATGGCTAGATACCCACATTTATTCTCTACCGGCCCAGTTCTAGCTTGAGGTATCAATTTTGACCTAAAACTCTATTTAGTTTTCATGTTCAGTTTATGTGTTCAAGTTTCTTTTATATATATGGATACGTATATGAATCATGAATTCAGTTCAACTATTAGTTTGAATCAGGATAGTCATTTCGTCAGTTTTCGATTTAAATGATCAGTATTTGAATATGATAATTGCATTTCTCTGCTTTTCTGTATGTTTTCCAACATTAGAGGATGAATATTCCCAAGGGGGAGATATTATTATAACCCAGAAGCCCAAAGATCAAACCAATGAGTTAAAATGGAGAAAAACCTAAAATATGGAATCAGGCACAGAACGAGTTGTGAGGAGACTTATGAGAGTATCCCACGAGTCGTGATGTGACTCATGGGGAGGCCCAGGTAATGAGTTGCAGTTTGAGAAATAGGACCCCCACGGGCATGACCACGACTAATGTTCAGGCCCCACAAGTTGTTAGGTCAATGGTGGGGTGGGTGAGTAAGAAAAGAAAAGGAAGGGGGATAGTGGACTTGATAGAAGGACCCCACGAGTCATGGTCAGTCCCCACGATTCATGGGGAGGGTCGTGGTTAGCTAATTGAAGAATTCATGGTTTTGAGGCAGTGTACATAACGAGTGGTGACCACGAGTCGTGGTCACCCAGTAATGAGTCGTGATGTCTTCCGTTATGAGCCAGGAGACCTGACAAGTAGTGTATTTGACGGATGACTCTATGAGTCGTCGCCCAGGGTAACGAGTCGTTAGGTCCCCCATTGGGACCATCTGGCAGTTATTTTCTGCGAATTTAGTAAGGACTTTTCCATAATTTCTAAGATCCTAAGGCCTAAACTACTTCATTTTGAGTTATGAATGATGACTTTTAAAGGGGTTAAATTCATTTTAGACCTTATTCATTCATGCATGCAAGGTAGAAAGGTTAGATAGGGTGATCAAGCTAGTTTTCTTCAATTCCTCTTCAATTTCTTCTTGGGCATTCCAAGAAGTGTAAGAATCAGCTACCAACAGGTTTGTAGGGTTATGAATGGGTGACTCCTTTCACACTCATGCCCCTCTCTAAATAATGAATTTTCTATGACTAATCTATGGGGTATTAACCCAAATACATGATTTTTTTAATTCTCTACATGGGTATGATTTGATTATGTCTCTACTACCAAATTATGAAGCATGGGCAAGTTTCATAATGTTTTCAATTAAAAATTATGTTTCTATCTTTATGAATTAAAAGCCCATTGGTGAAAAGTTCATGAAAGATGAGATTTGTCATTAATGTATGATGATGATGAGATATTATGATGAAAATCATATTTTCAATCTACCCATGTTTATAATCATGTTTTCGATGTGAATTGAAATTTCCAAGTATGATAAGCTTTGGGCAATGCCCACATGTTTAAGTATGATTTATGATTTCCCGAGTTATGCTTACTACATGGTTTTGGAGCGAAGACTCTCAATTATCTTTCAGCTTGTGGTATGTTTTGAGCTAAAGATTCTCATATGCATGATTTCATAAATGAGATGTATTTGATTATTGAGCTTCATCAATAGATGATATTTAGCTTCATTGAATAACGATGTGGAGAATATGCATATTTTTGGGAGTAGTGTCTAGCACCGAGTAGGCTAAGGGTCGATCACCCTATGCCTCAGAACTACACACAAATTTAGGTTTATACTACTATTATATATTACTCTGGGGCCTCCCTTTTGTGAGCTATCCCTTCCCCGATTGGGCCCTGAGCTTGATATTAATATCATGGTATCGTCCCTGACCTTGGCAAGACTTTGAACGGCTCTACCCACTTGAGTGTTATAGTTGGAACCACGTAAGCTCTATCGTGGTATGCCAGTTAAAAGACGAGTCTCCCATTGTTCCTCATGATTTAAGTAATGCATACCTATTAATCATGAGATTTACATATGTATGCATGTTCTAAAGCAGGTTTGACTCAATATTCAATTTTACTTATAAATATCAGATTTCAGCTTTGAGTTAATCGATTCAGTTATGATGATATGTTATGTTATGATGAGATCATGATTTCAAAAAGAATGCATGTCACCCCTACTCTCAGATTCTTATTTTTATGTTTTTACGTTACACATGTCTTTAAATAATTTTACTTACTTAAGCGGTTTTACTTACCTTGCATACTCAGCACATTCCACGTACTGACTGCATACTCTATACTGTATCGTTTCATGATACAGGATCCGGCTCTCAGGCACAACCTCGCTCATAATCAGTCTTCTGAGATTGCATCGTACATTGTTGGCGAGTCCTCATCTCTCGAGGACTAGACTATTAAGATTTTCTTATGTACTTTCAGTTTCAGCTTGTTAAGTTAGTTGGGGTTTTGTCCCATCAACTCGTTATGTTTAGAGGCTTTTCATACATATGGTTGTATTCAGCTTCAGATTGTGTATGTATATTCTGATGTTATGTTTAACATAGACTTCCTCTATGATTATCTTATTTATTCTTTTATTTTATTGATCGAGTTAGATATATGCTTATGCCATGGGTCAACTTGGAGTCTCTTGGGGCTCCTTGTCCCATTTTGCGATCCGAGCCTCCGTTTGGATCGTGACAATCTTGGTATCAGAGCAATAGGTTTGAAGTGTCCTAGGGCGTCTGAAAGTCTCATTAAGTAGAGTCTTTTTCATGTGTGTGAAGCTCGCCATATTCTTGGTTAAAATGTCTTGTAGCCTCTTTGTCATAAGTGTGGCGCGCTTCACACCCATGAAAAAGATTGTACTTAATCCGGCTTTCAGACACCCTAGGACACTCTAAACCTTTGCTTTGATAGCAAGTTTGTCATGACTCGAGTTTACACCCTAGCCGTAACACGGAACAAAAAACTACGAGAGGCTCCAAGTTGACCCATGGAATAGTCATAGAATGAGACTAACAAAATAACAGTTAATAGAATCATAACTGAGCAAAAGCTAACTGGAAAATTTTAATCAACACCATAAGAACATAGTCTATCATAAACACTAAATCAAAAACTGAATCTATCTACACATGTCTGAAAGCCTCTACTACACTGATGAGCAATTGGGAAAAGTCCCCAGCTAACTCCTAATGTCTGAACTGAAAGAAAACATAAATAAGAAAATCATAAATCTCGTCCTCGATAGATGAGGACTCACCACTGACATCTAAGGTGGGAATAGAGTGTGTCTAACCGCGAGGCTAAGTATGGAAACCTGGATCTATATCATAAAATGATATAGCACATAAAGTATGCGGTCAGTACTTAAAATGTACTGAGTATATATTAAACTTAAAAGAAAGGAAGACATGCAAGTATACTAAAAGAAAGTAAACTTACTACATAACTGAACTGAAATATACTGACCCTGTCTGAGATTATAAATATTGACATGTTGCTTTTATTTGAAAACATTTAATGAAGTATAATTATAACTAATGCATAAGGGTCATGTATATGTACTGAAAACTGAAGCTTTAATTGATATCATACATAGTACTGACTAGCTACTGACAACTAAGGCTGAACTCTGCTAATACCGAGTGGATTTGAAGCTTGAGACTGTACTAGTCTAGAATGATACTGAAATCATAAACTAAGGGAAACATTCTCTACTTTTGAGAATCCCTGACTGAGCTAAGGGAGACATTCTCTGTTATTGAGAGTCCCTGACTTGGCTAAGGGAAACATTCTCTGCTATAGAGAATCCCTGACTGGAATTAAGGAAACATTCTCTACTATTGAGAATCCTGACTAGGCTAGAGGAAACATTCTCTGCTATTGAGAATCCCTGACTGATATCATTTTTCTAGTTTAGGCTACTTCAGCTAATAAGAGACCCGAGTATTCATCTATTCATAACATACTGAATTCATTACAATCTGATTAAGGATACTTTCTACTATCAAGAGGCCCGAAAGTCTGAAGAATCATGATCATTCTTTGTCAATGAAATTCATAACATTATAGGCCCAAAAGGTAGCATAATTCATGCATTTCATATTTCCAAAAACCCATAGGTTCTAATCATGCTTTAACAAATATACAAAATCATATGTTCTAGATTTATGAACACTTATAGGTTCAAATCAGGCTTCAGACATATATATAACGAATTCATCGTAAGAGCATGTGAATAATTAATAAGTTCATATCTCGAAAATAGTACTAATTCATGGTAAAATTCTAGATCATGCTACTATCATATAATGTACATAAATCATGAGTTTGAAAGTAAGTTCATAAACATATATGGCTACTTATCATGAGGGTCTTGGAATCCATAGAAGACATGTGAGAAACTATGCTTAAATTGAAACCCTTGGACATACTTTTCTAGAATTTAAAAAATTAGAGTTTTAACGTAAATTTGGAACACAAGGATCAAAATAGATCCTTGTTGAAGTCCCATATACCTGACTTGAAGAAATCTCCTATCATACCTTGGATCTTGAAGCCCTTGAAGAAAACTCTAGGTGATCTTGAGCCTTGAGAGAGAAGAGGAAAAAGAGCTTATGGGAGGTTTTTGGGTGGAATGAGGGATTATGCTAGGAAGGACCCTTAAATTCGACCCATCTGATTTTCAAAACGACGTCACTTAAGAGTTAAAAGTATAGAATTTTCCGAAAATACCCTTGAAAAAATACAGAAAAATTAACACTGACGGTCACCACGGGTCTCACCACGAGTCGTACCATAAAGTAACGACTCATGGTCGCCACTCATGATCACCATTCAACGCCTGGCTACCTTCCTGAATTCTCACCATGGTCCATCTCACAACTCGTTATAAGCCACCACGAGTCGTGAGGACACCCGTGGTCACTGAGTCTCAACTGCTGACCTTATCATCTGAAACTTTCCACGACCTTATCCCACGACTCATAATTTTCTACCACGGGTCGTAACATCACTTCTGACTTCACCTTATTGCACAGATTGTCCCCAACCAATGACCCTTCTCACGACTCATCGTCTCCCACAATGAGTCGTACCAAGACTCGTGCCCTCCCAAGCCAGTCATCCCCATATCCTTCCCATGACCCTGACCCTGACCACGAGTCGTACCCCCATACCATGGCTCGTGCTGTGACTCGGGATCTAGACATCTAAACTCCAGGTCTTCTTCAAGACTCCTCCTACGACCCGTTACTTGGTCTCACGACTTGTACCATGAGTCATTCTGGTGCAAAAGTGCGATTTCCTCTGTTTCCTGGTTAAACTCTCGGGTCTGATCTTAGAGACTTTTCGGGATGTTACACTTTTCGTATTTGAACTATATTAAAAGTCCTAGCATTTAAAA
>JACEIK010013481.1:2001-18482 GCA_018107945.1 Datura stramonium
TTATAAGATGATATGAGGATTTAAAACCGAAGTGGGGCTTTATATACTTGGGCCTGGACAGGCCCAATGTGTCACGGAGCCAACGCGGTGGCCCCGCCTCTGTGACATGCTGCCATCGCGGAGGGGCTCTGCCCCAGCTCCTTTCGCGATGGTTCGATAGATTTTTTCGTCCGATCTTTCCCCGGGCCTTTTTCTAGCACGTTTGGCTTTCAAATATGCTTAACCAACGTACGAATAGGCCATATAAGTTGAGGGAATTTACGGGGTGTAACACACTGTCAGTCTTCACGAGGGACTAGACAACTCCTGCTCCACACTACGACTCGTGGCCTGCTTCTCGTCGCCTCTACTGGAATTTGTCAACACTGGTCACCACAAGGGACACCACGAATCGTGGTGTGCCCAATGACTCGTGATGACTTGTTGTTAGGTGCACTGCCCAAAATTTTCAATCTTTAGTTAACCCTTGACCACGGACCACCCGACGACTCGTGGTCTCACCCGTGGTCAGCCCCAAATCTAAAAATCTCAACCATGCCCAACCTCCTCCCCACGAGTCACTTAATGACTCATGGCGCACCCAACAGGTCACTTGATGACTCATCCTGTGACCTGGTTTAAAAAATTCTATTTTTTCTGTTTCAACCCTCGGGTCTACTCTTATGGCTTTCAATGTATTACATAGCCATTTCCTCATTCCAATATCCATTAATCAAATGCTGAGATACAACCATATTTTTTATCCTTGGAATGATATCTATGTGATAAGCAAGAGGCCTTATACCTAACGAATCATCCCACCAGAAGTAACATGTGCCTAAATGGAGGGTCCACTAAATATGGTTCTCTGCCACCTGCTTATTCCTCGTCATGTTCTTCCAAATCAATGAATGGAAATTTTCCCATTTTTTTCTTATGGGATTGTACTTTTGACAATATTTAGCTTTGAGAAATTGCCCCCAAAGAGAATTTTTGGTTCTAAAATTCCACCACTATTTATACTGAAGAGAAATACATACATCTGAAAGCTTCTTGACACCAATATGACCTTCTTCATATGGATATTAAAGAGTTTCCTAAGAGGCCCAATGGTATTTCTTCTTATCTTTTTTCAATCCCCAAAAGAAATCAGTTGTGAGCGGCTTGATTTGCTTGAGTTTAGTCTTTAGAGGTGATATAGCAGAGAGTATGTGAATAAGGATTGTAGCACAAACATCACAAGAGTAGCTCTTCCTCCAAAACTATGTATCCTGGACTACCACTCTCTAATCTTAGCTAACACTTTGGCCACCATGTTAGAGAAATAGATGATTCTTTGCCTTCCTATGTAAAGAGGGCAACCAAGGTAAGTGATAGGACTATCCTTCTAAGTGAAACTAGTGATATCCTTAATTCTGCACATAATATTTTGAGGAGTATGTGTAGGAATCATGAAATGACTCTTCACCTTATTGATGAGGTGGCCAGACACACCCTCATAAGTAGATAAAACTTCCATAATAAGTTGCAATGAAGAACCAGTCACTGATGAGAATATGATAACATCATCTATGAAACTTAGGTGATTTATCTGAGGCCCATTTCTCTCCATGTGAAACCCTTGGTACAGATTATGTTGATGAATGTGTTTCATCATTCTAGATAAAACATCAGCCCCGATGATGAAAAGTGCTGGACACAACAGATCTCCTTTCTTCAGACCTCTAGTAGAGTGAAAAAATCCATGTCTTGAATTGTTGACTATGAATGAATACCAGTTGTTAGACATAATTATCCAAACTAAATCAATTAGTCTCACCAAATCCCATCCTTCTCATCACTAGGTAGATGCACGACCAAGAAACAGTATCATATGCCTTGGCCATATCCAATTTTATGAATACATTATCTCCCTCCTTAGGCTTCTTGATACAATGAATGAACTCCTGAGAAAGCATAATGTTCTTAGAGATGTTTCTACCTTTAACAAACCCATGTTGATTATCAAAAATGAGGTGGGGTAGAATAGGGGATAGTCTGAGATAATTGAGTTTGGAAATAATTTTGTTGGTGAAATTGCTAAGGATCATAGGTTTTGAATTCTGAGAGTTTATTAGGATGGTCTACTTTTGGGAGTAGAACCAAACAAGCATGGAAAAAATACTTGTGCATAGCGTGACCACAAAAAAGAATTGAACAATAGCCAGAGGTCAATTTTTATAATGTCCTAACAAGCTTGGAAAAATTTCCCATTCCTACCATTTGCTTCAGCAGCAGAGCGTGGACTCATAGAAAACACCACCTGTCTTAACTCCTCCATAGTAGGCACGGCTTGAAGAATGATGTTCTGCTCATCAGTACTCATCCTAAGAGTGCAGGTAAGTACTTCTTCATTTATAAGCTTCTCTTCTCTAGTAAAGATCTTCTGGAAATGGTCGCAAGATTCTTTGGAAATAGATTCATCACCTTGTAATTCAACCTCATTATCATCACAAATCTTATGAATGAACAACCTTCTTTTTTTACCCCTCATCAAAGAATGGAAGTAACTTTTATTTGCATCACCTTCTTTGAACCAATGAAGTTGTGATTTTTGTTTGAGAGTAGGTTCTTCTAACTTCATATATCTAATGTACTCAACATTCAGTCCATATAGTTTAGCTCTATTCTCCTCATTGTTGTTAGTCAATATCTGTTCTTCTGCAATTCTAACTCTCTTCAAATTCTTTCACAATAGCATAAATGTCCCCAAATTCAGATTTTGACCAGTTGCTAAGCGTGGATGCAAGTATCTTCATTTTCATGTGAAACACCCGTATTGGATTCCCATCCATATCCCTACTCCAACAATTTTCAACAATAGGTAAAATGGACTGATTTTCAACACATCAATTTAAGAATTAGAAATTTTAGTGATGTTATCCTATCTAACAGTAAGCTCTAGCAAAAGAGCATAGTGATTTGAGCCCACCAAAGGTACATGAGTAACAGCAGTGTGAGGCCTGAATTCTAACCATTTTTCATTTACCATAGCTCTGTCTAGCCTCGTCTATATTCTAGCATCTGCAACTCTTTGATTGCACCAAGTAAACTTCTATCCATGAAACCCAAGGTCTATAAGGCCACAAGCTTCAATAACATCGATGAAGTTAAAACATTTGTTCATGTTTTAAGGTAGAACCCCCATCTTCTCCTCAGGATTAATAATAGCATTAAAATCTCCTATAGTGCACAAAGGCTAATCAGTGTCTACGATCTTTTGAGGTGATGTCTACACTTGGCAAAAATGAAAGTAGTGAGAAAAAATATCGAATGTTCCAATGCTTGATCTCACAAGTAATATGTTGGTCATCAGATTCCAAGACTCTACAACTAATATCTTGAGTCCAAAAAATTCATATTTTCCATTAGGATTACAAGCTGCTTCCTTCATGTTGAGATTCATATTATAAGTGTTGATGTCAGCGTTATCTGTGAAAGGTCCCAAGATGATAACCATAGATAACTTGTGAAGCTTAGAGAGATTTTAAATTCTTTCCATAACACCATTGGTATAAATACCTCTAGCATTCCAAATGATTGTACTAATCATTATAAACTCTGGATTTGAAATCTGGCGATTGGTCTGTCTATTTTGACAGAGGTGCTAGCAGTAGCATGTTTGGTGGATAGAACTTTTTTCTGGTGGTGTCTTGGAGATAAACTTTGGCTGCTCGTGTCATGTTGAATTTCCTTATACTGATGAGAATCAATAGTGGAGCCAAATGCCTTAATCAAGTCCTCACAAGTTTTTTCATCTTCTCCATCATCCTCATCTTGAGCCGCAACAGATTGAATATCTTCATCAAAATCATCTTCAGAGTGAAATTCATCGTTGGTATCAATAGACATGACTGGAATTGAATTGAGAGTGAAATCCCTAGGCGGACTTTCATGAACATATAAAGGAGGAACTGTTAGGCCAGCTTGTTCAGTAACCAAAACAAAATTAGTATCAACCCTTTCCTTGTTCATTTTCTCATTTTGTTGACTTCTTTTGAGAGTATCTCTAGTCTTTTAATTGGTAGCACCCTGAGATTTGTAATGGGGGTTCTCTGTTTTGGGGAAGTATAACATGAACATCTTCCTAAAAATTTTCAAACAAAGGACCTCTGATAGGAGAGCATTGAGAAGTTAATAGGGTAGGCTGATTATCCATATCTACTGTGATATTTTATTTGGATTGCTGGGAGGGGATTTGGGATTTTTGGGAATCAGTGGTATTGTTTAAGGTATCCTGAATTGAAGGAAGAGATGATCCTAAGTTCTCATCAATAAGAGAGGGATTTCCTTTGGAATTTTCTTTTTGTCCTTACATCTTCTTTTTGAGAGTATCTCTTCTCTTTTTGCTCAACTTATTCTTGGACTTGGACTTAGAGGACTGATCATGATCTTTAACATCCACTACATTCCTTTCTCCAATCAAGGACCTTAAAAGTTGAATCTGCTAAATATTCTCAACCTAATTTTTACTTGAATTCAACTCATGAGCATGATCGGTTTCATGGACATGAACCTGAGATGACCCCTTGTAGATAGCATGCTAAATCTACTCTGAACATTTATGATGAACCCTAATAGAACTAAAGACTTGGACTTTCTTTGAGCTTGATTTCTGAAAAAAACCAAACCCCATTTGATCCAAATCAGTTGTAACATCCTGTAGAAACTCAAAACCTAACCTATGATCTTGCCCTGAATTTAAACATTGTGCAGCACCTGAACACAACTTCTGAACTTGTTTAATACCCCAATTTTGACCTTGTCTTGAACCAATTTCTTGAACATTCTCTAAATCAAGATTTTTCACTTGTTAAATACCCAAATTTTTACCCTAAGCTGCTCCCAAAACCTGAATTTAATCAAACCTCAAACCTTCTTGAACTTGTCCTATTCCCAGCAACTGAACCTGAACTGGAGCGTCATTGTGAACCCTGTCTGAGCTCATTGTTGTACCAACACCCATAGTAGAACCATGGCCTTTTTTCTTGAACTAAACCCATATTGTTTGGACCCAAATTAGTAGGCAGATATTAAATATGTGGTGCTGTTTAGTTCTGTTTAGCATTCAAAAATTGAATCTGACCAGCCTACTCATTACCATCATACTGACCAAACCTAATCCCATCATTTAAGTCTAAATAGAAACCATACTCTGAACTTGAATATTTCTTAAAATAGCCAACTTGGATTGAATAGGGGTAGCTGGAGCTCTAGAGTCAATCCTAAGGTCAACCGGTGGATTCTCATGCAAAACATGAGACAAATCCCCCCTTTAGATACCCCTTCCTGCAAGTTAGTGGTTTTCTCCTCCACACCATCCATACCACCAGAAACTACATCATCAATAACAATAATAGAATTATGGGGAGCTACCAGGCGGGAAAGCATTGAGTCAGTACATGTGTTATGCTCCTTAATTGCATTCTATCTTCCAATAACATTTCCAGCAGATAAATTAAATTTGGGAGGGGGTTTGGACTCCAAGATTAACATTACAATCTATAGAAGTATTTGAAATCATACTTGAATTCTTGGTAGGAATAGGTATGTAAACTTGTTGTTCACTCTCATGATTCTCTTGATTGTTGTGAGAATTTCCACTAAAGTTCTTCTTTCTATGAGTTTACCAATGCTCTTCTGAGTTTTTGTTTTTTCCTTGGTCAGCTTCTCTCCTTCATTGGTACCAGATTGACTAGTTTTAGGTTGTTGAGGGGCTTCTTTGTGTTTGTCTTCTGATCTATTGTTGTCCTCCTTCTCCATGTTTGCCTGCTACATATTCTGGCGAAGAGCAGCTTCTATTTCTTTTCTATTTTATTCTCTCCATCTCTAGTTCTAACAATACAAACCTGGAATAGATGACCTTGTTGTTTGCATTAAGAACAATAATCTGGGACCCCTTCATATTCAATAGCTGGCCACCTTCCTTTGGAGATATCTTCTTCATCAAATCCCATCCAAATATGGTACAGTCTCTCCTTTGTTAAATCAATCTGGAGCCTCACTTTAGCCACACTACCCCTAGTTTTTTGGGTTGAAGTAGTTTCAAGATATAAGCCTCTTCCAATAGGAGCTAAGAGAGAACTTATGAATTCAAGATAGTAACAATTCCATGGTTGTTCTGAAAGAGTTGCCCATATATATGGGCAATCTTGACCCCTTCTGTTAACTGAGTTTGGTGAATAAAACTCTTCCTAGTAACCTCCATTCGAGGCATAGTGCTAGAAAATTTTCCCACCAAAGTAAATTTACATCTCTTAGCAAGTTTAACTATGTAATCCTCCTTATTAAAAATAATAGCCGAAAATCCTTGTTTGGTGGTAAATTTAGGAGGGGAGAATTCAATGGGAGTTGTGCTTTTTGCTTGGTTAGCCCTCCACATACTGACTAGGGATTGAACAACTGTGGGAAGAGCTGGTTCAGGATAGGTATTGACTTTGGTAGATGTGCTTGAATTAGGATTTTTCTTGGTAGAGTTATCAAAAGGGGGAGCTTGATTGTCTCTATGTATTGGATGTTTTCAAGGATCAAAGTTGGATAAAATTTTAGGAGGAGGTGGGGGTTATGTTGATACAAATTTTTGGTTCATGTCGTGGTTTCCGAAGAGGGGATTTTGAGATCAGTGGTTCCGGTTTTGCTCTCCAAGGAAGAAGCCTAGCTGGACAGTGCACTATCACTATTTTTCTTTGGAATCAGAGTTAGGATGGTTTACAAAATTGGTTTTTTGGTGGGAATCAATTCTATGGAGTTGCTGAGTGTTTTGGGGGGACAAGAAATTTTTTCGGTGACTTGAAAGTTATCTCGGGCCAAATTAGCTGAATTTGCAGCCCTAAAACTAAAATTCGAGGAGTTAGTGATCTCACCCTATAGGGCATTTTGAATGGGAGGGTTCCTGTCGTTGTTCTCCATTGATTGGCATTGCTTTTCAATTTCTCTAGTGGCTGGAGCTCCGGCACCGATCGCTGCTCTATCAAGAATCCTATTTCCTAGATTTGACTCTTCTCCAATCAAATTTGATGGGCCATTTTATGAATTCATGCTCCCATGATCATCTCCAATAAATTGGCATTGAGAATTTCTCATTTGGAACTCCTATGCGGCGGCCTCCCTGCCCAAAAATCACCTACGGTGGCAGTAACTTCAAACTCAAATTCAATGCATTTGAGTGGGCGTTTTATGGCGCTCTCTAGTTGGTTGTGCACCTATTGTTGAAGCTCCCCTAATGGCATGGGTCTTGACCTGAAAAAGTCACCGTATCTCCGGTGGCACCCTTTAGTAGTCCCCCAAAATCCTTCAAATGTTCATCGCTGGCAACTCCGCCGTCCAACAAATCTGAAATTTCTTTAGCATGCTGGATTTGATATAGGCTACAAACCCCAGTGGCCATGCCACCTCAAATCTCACCGGAAGATGGTTGAGTAAGGCCATGATTTTGCAGGAAATTCGCCAGAATTTCAGTTGAATTTCACTAGTTGATTTCTCTCAATTCCAACTGTAGAATGGTCTGCATTTTTGTGAGGAGATGGATTAGGAAGAGATCTATCATACCCAATTGGTAGACTCCCAATAAAATCAACAAAACTCAAATGGGAAATATTTTTCACTGAACTAGCATTATTATCCAAAGAATGGGCAACAGTGGTCACTTCACAATTTTGTAAATTCCCAGAGTTCTGGATGGTATTTTTCGATGATTCTTGTTGCATTGAAATCATATCATCGATATCTAAGATTCTTTATTTTGAATGAAATTTTTGGAGGTCAGGGGTGGGATCTAACCCCATACCTCCAAAAAGCTTAAATGAGCTCCTCCAACAGAGCTTTTTCCTAGAGAGAAGTTAGACCTTTGCTTGAGAGCTTTTTTTGCCTCTCATTGTGGCTTTGCTCTTATGATGAAAGGGTTAGGAGAAGAATGAGGGTTTAGGATGAGTGAAACACTTCTTTTTAAGATCAAAACAACTTAATTTAGGAGTTAGGAACTTAGAAAATTATGAAAACACCCTTAATGAACCGACTGGAAACATGACCCTTCCAGTCCTAATGAGGGACTAGATGATTCATCAAGGGAATTGATGGGTCATCCTCTAACCCGTCACCACTGGTAGCCACACTCGATCTTTTGATCCTTCCCAACTCAATGAGTCACTTAACGGGTCGTCAGGGACTTGATGACTTATTCCCTCAACCCGTGAAGTACACTGGATTTCAATACTTTCCCTATTGTTGTTAACTTAACGGGTCACTTAACGACTCGTGTCGTGTCCAAATGACTCATCCCACCATTTTTCATGACTCTCTAAAGATAACATTTTTGCCAACTTGTCACCACTTAACTGGTCATTCAGCTATCTGTCAACTGACTTAACAAGTAACCTGACGAGTTGTTCTCTAACCTGGTGTAGATTTTTCTATATTCTCTATTTCAACCCTTGAGTCTGATCATAGATACTTTTGTGGTGTTACATTATCTCTTCATTGGGATCATTCAGCCTCGAATATAGATTAAGCAAACTAGAAAACTGGGGAAAGAACTACAATCACAAAACTAAACAACTGAAGCTGAAAACTAATAGAGTGACTGACTCCGAATTGATATACATGATTGAACTGAATTCATGAAACCTACATGCATGCAATGACATGAAAGAATCTTAGAGACATGATCTTGACATGAAGCTGAATAGAGTACTAAGGAGGAAACTGTTACCTCATGTGGGAACTGAGCCGGAGGGGAAAAGATGCGGGTATCTAGCCATCATATCTACTTTAGCTTATGACGTTTCCCTCCACAAGTTAATTCCTGCAAAGAACCTTTACTAAAGCTACTTCCTTGTTCCTCAACTTTCAAACCTAATGATCAAAGATCTCAATCAGAACCTCCTCATAAGTAAGGCTAACCCTCACACTAATGCTCTCTACCTTAACAACTAAGGCTAGGTCACCAATACATTTCTTCAAGAAAGATACATGGAAAACTAGATGCACTGAAGCTAACTCTGCTGGTAGCTCCAACTCATATGCCACCTTGCCAACTTGCCTCAAAATCCTATATGTGCCAACATATCGGGGACTAAGTGATACACCCAAATTACACCTCTATGATAAGAAGTATAACGCGGTCGCTACCAAATATAGAACCCAACAAGGATGGGATCGAATCCAACATGGAACATGGTGAAACTATGTCTTATATGGTTATTTGCTTTTTGTCAAATATTTTCGTAACATTGAGGGTTTGGGAATTATGTTTCACTCCACTATTTGTCAAATAAAAGAAGTACCAACTATGATCTATTACTATTGAACTTAAGAATAAAGTAAACTAGGGTTATGATCATCATGGTTTTCCTAACAATATTTGGTGAATGATGGCAGGGGACTCAGTTAATGCTATGAGTGTAGGTTGCTAGCTCAATTATCCTATCCGAAAGCTTCTCAACCTATTCAGACAGGTATCACAGTTATCTTCTCAAACTAAGAGTGATAATAAATGAGTTACAATAACTAACCTTCGATTAATCTTATTACAACATTAATCACCAGTCAAGGTTTAATGCCTTGAATCCCTAATACGGGTCCTTTTTCATCCAGATTTATACAACTTACTTAGGCACGTCAAATCTAGGATTTGTTCTAAAGTTTCCAACCATTAGAAATCATTTAAAATGAAGGCACTAGTAATACACATTTACATTAACTTCATCCCTGCATCATTCACCATCATTATGTCATTCTACCAAGAATAACACAACCCTAGCAATGAAGATTAGCCACACATAGTCTTTGTGCTCATAACAACAATAACATTCATCAAAGAAGATTTAACTTACAAATAAGAGATGAAATCCTTATTATGATTCCAAAAACTCAACAATATTTCTTCAAGATTATTTCAAAAGTAACCGACAAAGTTGATCTTTTTCTCTCTCAAAAGTAACGTCTAAAATAGTTCCTTTGTCTTCCAAAAATCTGATGCCAAAAATAAACCTAGTAATTTTTATTTATAGTCTAAAATAATTCAAATTGTACGGTAAATTGGAGTTCCACTTCTCAAGTGACACCCAAGTTGACGTCCCGTCGGTCAGGTGACGCTCCGTCACTTTGGTCGTCACTCTTTATCCAGTATATCAGCAAATCTGCATCTTGTTGATGGTCCATCTTCTGGCCAGTCACTCCTTATCCATTGTGCCCTTAATTCTTTATATTTGTGATGGTGAACGTGACGGTCCATCACCTGGACCGTCAGTTTCACTTCTTTTTGTTCTGCTATTGTTTAGGCCCAACGGTGAGGGTGACGGCCCATCAGATAAGCTGTCACGTTGTTGTTTCAGCCTGTTTTACACCATTTATTTTCTTTGCTTTATGTTCCTGTATAATGCATACCAAACCATCAAAATAACCAAAAGTTGCTCAAAACTTGCATCAATTCATAGTTAAAAGCATTAAATGTTGGCCCATCAACACCCTTAACTTAGAATATTTGCTTTTCCTCAAGCAACATACTAGACAGCTCAATAAAGCAAAACAAAATTGGAATAACTACAACACTTGTCATACTCAAAGTAGATTATTTCGTATGTTACACTCCCTTTTTTTAAACAGGACATGAACATATGGTATTCATTAAACACATTGATTTATAAGGATCTATAGATTACATGATGATGTCAATATAGTACCTCACATACACCACCAACAACAATCCTAACAACCATCATCACTAATGCTTTTCTAATGCCCTTACCACAAAGAAGTCCCAACTCACATCCAAATTTATTTTCCTAGGGACTAGAACAAGACACTCTCTCTCACAAAAAAAAGTCATAATAATACGCATACGAAACCATAATCTTGCCTTTATCATCATTGTATCAGGTTATTCATACACTTGATTAGGATCACTATAGGACTTTCTTGGCTTGTAACGTAGGCTTGGGGACAGATATGGTACATATAGATAAAGTGACTTGACCCTCCTTGGTGCTACGCTATTTCTCTTGTTGTGCTCTTATTTTATCTCCCTTATTCTCTTTTATTCATTTTCCTTCTCAAGTCATTAGTGTGGTTTTCATCTGGATTTTCCTTTTCCTCATCAAAATATCACTATTTATTTTATTTTATTTTATATTTTTTATAATTGGAACTTTTTTCACTTTTCTTTATAAAGCACACCACACCTATTTATTTTCAATCAGCAGAGTCTACCTTTCATACCCAACTTTTTATGCACCCCTACTATAGACACCCTCAACTTAGGCGATTTGCCTGAGTTCAGGTACATAATGTCCAAGGAAGGACCAGGGCCAAAATAGGTCATTATAAAAAAAATATAGGTAGGTAAAACTAGTGAAATGAATGGGTGGGTCAATCAGGCTCAAAATTAGGGATCAAGGGATTATTCACATTTGGGTAGTCATATAGGCTTAGTGGACTAATTAAAAAAGATCGACTATGATTCATTCCTAATCAGTTATCCTACAACCTTAGCAAGATAAACCAGGCAAGTTCTAGATGTATGCACAATGTAAGAACAACATCAATTAATCTCATACACACTTGGCACCAATTTGCACTATTAGTGACTGATTATCAGCATATGCCCTAGCTTAAGCATAGTTTCTATATCAAAATAAAAATAATATCAAGCATAGATCCTTCAAATTCAATATGTTACAAAGATACATACATGCCATATCAAAAGATTGTAGGGGTCTCCATTTTCCAACAAGTTTTAACAGAAAGATGTTCATTTCCACAACTGCATTAATTTTTCCCAAATTTTCCTTTGCAGATCAAATAACACACAATTTCAAAATCAACTAGTATGACAGACTCAGAGGTACCCCTATCCCCCAACAAAAAATAGCATTGTCCCCAATGCATATATGTAAAACTCCCAAACTGGAAATAGGGTAAACTTGTGAAGCTCTATACTCTAGAGTCTGGCACAACTGTCTGTGGTGGAATGACCCCAGAGCCATCAGCAATGCCTTCAGTGGCGGTTGTTGCACTCAAAGGATCAGACATGGCAGCCTCCGTAGCTGGAGGCAATGTGATGTGAGTCGTCGATTCTAAATGAATTGTGTCCCCTATGACATGCCCCTCAACTCGAGGTGCTGAACTGGAAGAATCTCCACCATCCCTGGCTCGCATCTCCTCAATGTGCATCACCTCTTCTACCATAGACTATTTCAGAGCTTCTTTCAACTCAGCCTTCTCTTGTTTGCTGCGCTTATGCTATTTTTTCGCGTGGGATTTTCCTTCATCTATAACAACATCTCTTGAACGTTTTTGCAGTTTCCTTAGGCTGCTTGCCCAGCAGATCAATGAAGGGTGCATCATCCTCTAATTCCTCAAATTCGACAATCAAGAACTCTGGGTGTTGTCGCTCCTGTTGTAACTTTAGAATGTCATTCTGAGCCTTTTTCAGCTCAACTTCAACCCTTGCCAACTCTGGCCCTGTGAGGTCCATCAGCCTGTCATTCACCCTCGCTTCCATGTCATCCATGCGAGTACGAAAGTGCTTGTATATTTCTAAAGCGGGTGTGATGGCTCGGTCAACAAAAGGGCCGAGCTGCTCAGCAAACAGCTTTTGATGCTTGTCTTGTCTGTCTACTTTTCTGACCACCCTAGTGAAGTTTGCTTGTGCAAATTCATGGTGTGATGATTGGGGCATGGTAGATGATGTCTCAACTAATTCCCCCCCCCTCCCGATTGTGTTGCCGTCGCACCAGAAGTAGATGGTGTGGATGTATTAATGGGGAAGCATGGCAAACTAACTCTACTCATGTGGCTTCTCCATCGGGCTCAGTGGATGTTTCCGTTGCCCTTGCAGTTTGACTAATGGGCCTGAACACCTTAGGAATTGGTTTCGAAGCTTCAAGTCATATCTTGATTCATCCTTTGACTTCTCTAATTCATACCATTTTGTACCATAAGTCTCCACATTAGTTCCAGCCAATATAGGTACATGAGCTTCTCTGCATACTCGGGTGATTACCCATGGAAATAGCACTAATAAAGATAACCTCATCACTCTCCACATCATCTCATCGGTGATAATTGCTCCCATGTTCAATGGGAACCCTAACACCAAGCTTGCTACTAGTACTTCTCTATATTCAGCCAAAGTGTTATCTCCCCTGTTGGGAATAGTCGAAGTCAAACCACTGCCCACCAAAATTTTGCTGCAAATGTCAGTGTGGACTTCACTATTCTTTCCTTAGTGTTTACCAGCCAAGAGGGCTGACCATCTATTAGGACCTATGCTAAATAGCCATGTCGGTTATGTCACTCTCACATTCAGTATTCAAATTCAGCGATGTTATCTGGTGGCCTAAATTCAGGCCTTTAGAGAAATCTATTTATGGTCTCTACTGAGATATCTACTATTTCTCCCTGAACTAGTATGCATTTCTGTATTTGTATTTCTGTATTTGCATTTCTGATGGTTTCTACCCTTTTTTGCAAAGACCCTGCCGAACAGCTAGGTAATTCACATAGAATTCGTGAACCATGGTTGGGTAATAGTTACCTGGTACTTCACTCATCCATCCCAGGTCATAGAACTTGTACTCGCCCATAATATCCAGGTATTCAGGAAACTCAGAGTCGATGATCCTCACTTCCTCCGTAATGTTGCGTTTGAGATGTCCTCTTGATGTCTAGTGAGACCTTTTTGGAAGTGTTTTTCATCCCCTTTAACTTGCCAGCAGATATTATCTCTAAACCCTAGCATTTTCCCTTTATTATATCTCCCTTTATTGGCTCAGTGTCTTCTGTTGGGTTGTTAGTGGCTTCATTACCACTCCCTTCATCTGAATTAGGACTATCACTTCTTAAACTAGATCCATCCACTGAAGAATCATTTCCCTCATTAGACTGGGGATTTTTAGATTATTGTGTAGCAGCAGATCTAGTTTTGTAACCCGACATTGGTCTAGAAATTCCAACCTCCTCTATCTCACCCTCAGAGTCAATGTTTTCATCTCGGAGGCGGTGTGTAGTGTCATCTCTCTCAACCCTCCTTCTTGCACCACCTTTAGTAGGTTGAAACTTGGGTGGTATGATTACCTATAGAAATTGAGCTATTAGTGCCAAAGATAATCTGATAAAACATGTTTCAACAATTGGATTTAGCTGAAAGTAAGATATGAGTGACGAAATGGTTGACGGGCTGTCACATAGGTGCCATCAGTTCATTGGTCAGGTGAATCCTTGTGCATCTACAATTTCACCAAGAGGTGATGGTGCAACACGATGGTCCATCACAATGGTGACGGTCCATCACTAACTCTGTCAATCCCTATCCAGTAACACCCCATTGGGACCCACAAATGATGGTGAATGTGACAATCCTTCATCAAGATGATGGTCATCACTTTCTCTGTCACATGCGATTTTTATTTAGTTCAAAGCTTATGAAACTAATGACAGTCCGTTGGACATGTGAAGGCTCGTCTTTTATCTCGTTAAGCTACCAATTTGCGTAAACAATGGGGAGTACTCACGCTTCCTTACACCATGTGTCCCCAGACCAAAAACTATGGAAAAACGGACTATTTCCCTTTGGAATGTCTTCACTCAAACCATCATAGGGAATAGCCATCCTATACAGGCATAGCTATTTTTTTACACATCAACTTGACATATATTCAACAAGAGATTACTAGGGCTACAAGCTTATCATAGATGGCAAGCACGACTAATCATTCACATGGCTTTGTTACTCCATACTCGTATCCCCAACTACATTACTCACCCTACACACTGTGAATCATAATGAATATGTACAACATACCTCTAAGTTTTTAGGCAAGATAAACACTAAAATTTTGCAAGGTTCTAATCACAATCAATCACCCGACACATATTTGAGTAATGATCGTCAAGGGATGGAAGGGATTGGATATAAAAATGGAGAAGATTGACTGTGAGTGTAGAAGTTACGGGTGTGAAGAGGTGGGAAGAGAGAAAATGAAATAAAATGAACAAAAAATTAAAATAATTTAGGGTAATTAGGAGTGAAAGTGGGTCGGATCTGGATTAGCGAAGTTAGGTTGGGCTGGTTAGGGCTTTTTAGGAACTTACTTACCTGATTAGATGACGGAGAAATTGAAGATCCATCATCCATACGACATTCCGTTAACTTAATCATCATGCTAACACTATCGATGCCTTCAATTATCTACAAGTGACGAAGGTATTGATGGTTCGTCATAGGGATGACATTCTGTCATATGTGCCGTCACTCTTATCTAGATTCCATGTTCTTGCGACAACTTTTGATGAAACAATTGACGGCTCGTCAACTCAGCCTTCGATCTTATCCAGAACACCCTTTTTTTTCTTTCATCTTGACGATTCACAGTGACGGCTCGTCAAGTTTCTAATGGGACGTCAATGGTGGTCGTCACTAGCTTCAGGAGTACCTATACCTATACAGTTAACACCCGTCTCAAACCAATACAGTAGCAAAATCAATCAAGCAACATATTTGAAATACAACATTCTTGGGTTGTCTCCCAAGCAGCGCCTGATTTAATGTCGCGGCACGACTCGGGTACCTTGATTACTCAGACTTCATCAAGGTACACTAACTCTAACACCTTTACCTCATGTGGTACTCCATAGTACTGCTTCACACATTGGCCATTCACTTTGAAGCATTCCCTTTTTTATTTTAAAGATCAATAGCTCCAGATAGGAATACTTGTGTCACCTTGAATGGGCCAGACCATTTTGATCGGAGTTTGCCCAGAAACAGACGGAGTCTAGAGTCGAACAACAACACAAGATCTCTGAGGCTAAACTCCCTCTTTTCAATCCTCCGATCATGGTACATCATCATCTTTTCCTTGTGTAATGTAGCTCTCTCGTATGCCCTCAGATGGAACTCATCCATCTCATTAATCTGATCCAACCTCAAATGTGCAGCCTCACTCCAACTCAAATTGATCTTCTTGATTGCCCACAGAGCCTTATGTTCCAGCTAAACGGGTAAATGAAAAGCTTTCCTGAATACTAGCTGATATGGAGACATCCCAATAGGCGTTTTAAATGTTGTTCAATAGGCCCATAATGCATCATCAAGTTTTTGAGACCAATATGTTCGGTTGGCATTCAGTGTTTTGGCCAAGATGGTTTTAATCTCCCAGTTTGACATCTCCATTTACCCACTTGATTGCAGATGATAAGGGGTAGCCACTTTATGCTTCTTAACTCCATACTTTGCTAGCAACACACTAAAAATTCTATTGCATAAATTGGACCCCTCCTTGGGGTACCCACGATTTTGTCTGACTGGGACGGCTGGCTGACTTGCGGGGTGTTCTACATGATAGCTGCTAGGTCGACTAAGGCAGACTCTCACCTACAAGGCTGGAAAAACAATGTACGACCACTTAACATACCGGAGAATTCTGGTGTTGCTAACCTCTGGAATATGCTTAGTCGGTCTCTAT
>JACEIK010013482.1:0-25837 GCA_018107945.1 Datura stramonium
TAGGACCATTATATTCACATTGAGCTCCATACATTGGCAATTTCAACCTACAAAGAGAGCTAATCATATTTGTTAGTCCATGGCCACAAATTACACAAAAGACGTGACATTATTCTTAAATTAAGGTACAATATGGGTAAAACATGGGTATAAAATAGTATTTGGGCATGTAAATATGCTCAAGATCACTACGCCACACTTAAATCCTCGAGCAAATCCTTTACATCTCATGCACAAGGAAGACTCACAATTTACCAATTGACGCAAGACGACTCAAATTAAGGATACAATGATTGATTTAGATGACAAGTTCAAATAAAGCATGTTATATATATAATATACAACATAATTCAAAACCAATACAACAAATTTAAGACCTCTAGCTTCAGAATTGACTCTACAACCCGCGAAACTCATGCACATTGTAATCAAGAATTCTAACATAAGATTATTTTCCTCAAACATGTGCCCTCATAACAAGAAGATACCCATTTTCGGCTTGAAGTTTTCCCAATTATAACATGTATGGGTATATGAATAAGAACTCAACTCACTTTCACAAAGAATTCCATGCATCGTATTGACCTATAAGCTTGCCCTTAGTGGTTTACTCACTAATTTAAAGATGTTTGACCATAAGATCAGTAGGACTTATCGGAATTCGTAACGTAAGCTAAGGGTCAGGTGACACTGTCGCCGATGTGAAGTGGCTATCTTACTAGCGTTTTAATGTATCACACGTTCATTACGGACATCTCTTCTCTTACTTGCCCTTCATTCTTTTCTTTCTTAAATATCCTCTTTTGTTTCCCATTTCTTTAGGCACACTTGCTTATTAGTAGGAAGACAGAAACTTTTCATTCATCTGTTCTCTTACTCCATACCAATACTCAAGCGTTTTCAAACAAATGAACCTCTAATCCTTTCCTCAACTCCCCAACCGTTATTTTCCTTCTTGTTCACGATTCACACTCCTTTACTCTTTGGATTTTTCACTTAAGCGCTTAGGAGTTTTGTGGCAACTTCAAGGATATTGAAAAAGAAAAGGATTAAGCTCATGTTGAAGCTATCAAAGAATAGGCTTAAGAAGCTCGATGGGACTAACTAGGATCGGACATTGAGGTAGGTAGCGGGGATAAAATTGAGGCTGTTCAGAAATACCTAAATCATCTCCTGTTCGACATCCCTCATTTCTTTTTGTATACACACCGGGGAAAGTTTTAAATACTACACAATAGCATGGGTATTCAAAATCTTACACTCACAGACACATGCTCAATTAGAGACAAATTCGGCGAGACTCTTATCTCGGCTAATCACAAGATTTCAACATTAAGCTTTAAGAACATAGAGTCACATTGAAGAGCCTAGGTGTCTCAAGAAGAGTTATAAAACTTCTTATGTGCTTCAACACTAACCACACTTGCATCTCACAATCATGTATAGCACATAACAAGAACATCAATCCATCAATTAGCCATGCACAGGTTTAAAAACCAAAACCTATTGACTAATTTTTCCCCAACTATGACTAAAACAACTGGAACAAAGAGAAATTTTTATTCTTCGGTTCAAAAGTTCCCCAGTCGGAAAAAAGCCGAAAGAAAAACCAACGGGTGAGAATGTTCTCAACTCAAAGAATTTCCCTAAACCAATACCTATCAAGAACTAAATTCACAGAAATCATTAAGCACAAAAATTTTATATTTCCCTCACCCCACACTTGAATCATGCTATGTCCCAAAGAGAGCAATTAAAATTCAAAAGGGTGAAATACTCCACACAGGGCCTCTAGGCACAGCTAACGACATGTTTTTCTTCATTTTTGAACAAGTGGGAATTATTGCTTTCCCTCTTTCATGCTTCTTAACTTCCTCCTCCAAGGGTAGTGGACTTCCCCTCCATCGTGCTTAACTTCTCCATCAAAAATAACAAGAAGATGAAAATAAACAAAATCAACACAAATGAAAAAAAAAATAAAATTGTACACCTTGGTAACCTTGTAGGTTTGCCTCCCAGCGGCGCCCTAATTTTACGTCGCGGCACGACGTGGACTATCCTTTTCGGAAATCCTCATGCTCGTATTGGTTCCTTTCGAGAACCATCTTCTTCTCTTTTGTTTTTCGAGGGAACAGCCACTCTGTCCATCTCTTCCCTCCAACTCCTTCTCTAATGGGAAGTTCTCCATCAATTTGAAATTTTGAAAAGTAATCATCTCATGTCCCAGTGGACCTCTGGAATTTTCCACCCCATCATTGTCCTCGATAACATACTAACCATACAAAAGGTCTACTGTCTTGTGTGGGTGAGTTAATCTCTTGGTAGACCGGGAAGAGTTCTTCTTCATCATCGACCCTTATTTTTAGAGTCCACTGCTCTTACATTAATAATCGCTCCTCCGGTGGCCAAGTGGTCGTCTCAAGATCGAGTACCTTGTCATCAACTTTCAAATCCAATATAATGAAGTATTTGAGTATAATGAACTTACCCACTTTGATGAGAGGGTCTCGATTATTCCATCAGTTTCCACTCATGACTTGTCTTCCAAGCACAGCATCAATCGTGTTGGTCTCGGTTGACCCAACCCCAGGTGTTAAACAAAGATAGGGGCATTAGATTAAAGCTGTTTCTCCTAAATCACCACGAGCTCTTATCACCTCGGCTTTACCAATTTGTATGGGGAGAATTGAAACTCCACTGAGTCTTTTAGCTTTTTAGGTATCTTACTCATTACTATGTGTTGCACTCCTCGATCAGTCTTTCTTTATGCACGAACATCCACCAATCAAATTTTTTTTGGCCACCAAATCTTTCAAGTACTTAGCATACTTGGGCATTCCCTAAAAAAATCAAGCAAAAGGAAGAAAATTTATGTGAAGTTCTTTGAAATATCAAAAGAACTTTCCTAAAGCATTCCCTCCTCTTTGCTCTTTTGAGTCTTTGCGAGGAAATGGTGGTGATGCTCTTTGTCTTGGCTTCAATGATAATTGTGCATTTTGTTGCACAACACTATTTTCTCTCCCTTGTCGGTGGATGGTCCTTTCAGCTTGACTCATTTTCTCATTTCTCCTCTTTATTGGATGATGCGCCGATGGTGCACGCCACTCCTCAGGCAGTGGCGTTGACTGTGAGGGGTTTGTGTACGTGTCCTTTGGGTAATCCTCACTATGGTCTAGTGTGGTGACATTTGTATTTGACATCTTGCTTTTCTAGATTGCGGGTGACCAGCGTGATTTTGAAATGCGTGCCATCTTGACACGATTCTCTGCTAATTGGGTTGTGTCTCCAATCTACGCAGCGTCTCCCCCGATGTTGATGCTCAGCGGCCACCATTACGCCCATTACCAGCTGGCTGATGCTGCTGGCTGGCGAGGTTCTTCTGGTGCTTTGACTTTGATTTCCACCCCAAGAAAAATTTGGATAAGCTCTGCCAATTCTTGTTGTAAGTTTTTCCCAAAATTTTGATTGTTTCTCACGAACATTTAACAAAATTGACCGACTCGGGATTGTACATGATTACGCATTTGCCCATTATTGCCGCCGTTCACACTAACTAGGAACTTGTTGAGCGCATTTACCTATCCACTGCTTTGTTGGTTCATACTCAATTTATTGGGCGGAGTCATCAACTAATCTTGAAATGATGCTAGGCGAAGCGGCCAAGGCATTTAAACCATCCCTCCATCATCCCTCTTGTTCTCTTTCCTGCCCTCGATGACTCGGCTGTGCCACTGGATTTCCACAGGCAATCTGTTCAACAAAGTGTCTGACTCATCATAGAAGTCTTCTCTATCTTTGCCCACCGATACGAGTCTAATAGAATCTTTGTGTGTGGGTCTATACTTTCCACAAAGGTATGGACTAGCACCTCATTGGGCATTGATGGCCAGGGCGATCTCAATAATGACTTGAATATCTCCCAAGCTAAATACAAGTTCTCCTCCCAGGCCCTCTTGCTTGAAGCTTAATATTTCACTCATGAGTTTGGAAGTCTTGCCTTAAAGGAAGAATCGATGAGCAACTTCTCAGCAAATTGTTCGAAGTTATGGAATTGGTCAGCAGATTTCAACCACCTCTTTGATTTTCCCAACAATGAGAATGGGAAGAGGTAAAATGGGACACAAACTATGGACGCTCCGGTGGGGATGAACGTGTCACTAATCTCAAAAAAGTTTTGTAAGTGCTGTTGTGGGTCCTCATGAGTCATCCCGATGAACTAGCCACTAGAATGTAACATCTACACCATATTGTTTCAATTCAAAGTTCCCTCCAGGATTCGGTTTGCGGATACTAGAACTCACATTTGTCGCTAGTGGGATCGCCACTTCACGAGGCTGATCGAGTGCCATGGTTTTAGGGTAACAGCACTTGCCCTACTGGTGTTGTTGTAACCTCTCCTAAAGTTTCTTTTGCTTTAGCTCAAGAGCTTCCCTCCTGCGTAAATGAAGTTGGAGTTAAGGTTCAAGCAACGGTTCCACTAGCTCTCTATTCCTTGCCAACTCTACAAGGACAACTGTCACACACATGCAATATATCATACTAAGACCAAAGTTTCTCAACACTTGAGGAAATTCAAAAATCACACAAAAAATAGAAAATTTACTAAACTTCTCCGGTTCAAGCTTAGCGGCGCCAAAAACTTGTTCGCGCTCCCGGCGCACACGCAAGCATCTGTGATCGTACAAGTAATACAAAGGGCCCCTTTTTAAGAGCCGGATGTCAAACCCATAAGAATTTGGACCAATTCCAACCCAAAATATGAAGTTCAAGTGTAAGATTAACGTTCACAAGTGTTGATTATAGAAGTTTTCGGTAAATTATAATTATGTTTTTGGTGGTCACAAAATAATTTAGACTGATATAATAAGCAACTAGAGCTAAGGCCCGGATAATCATGCAATGCTACACTTTGTAATGGTTCACGTATGAAATTATCAATTGTTGTCTCACATAGTTGGAAATCACGATGTTCATCATCTCTCGAGCCTCTAAACCGACAAAATGGCCTCCACAACTACGCCGTTGGCGGGGATGTGACATCTAGTTAAGTGGGCAATTCAACTACATTGATGTAGTTTACGGGGTTTGTGATCTTGATTAGGGACTTTAGTACCTCTAATCATTTAACCTAACTTAGCTTCTATACTTCTATTAGTGGTGGGTGAGAATTCTAAGTCGTGTCTTGCTATCATCCCATTTTATCAACCATGCAAGGCGATTTAGAATTATAATTCTATCCTAGCCACGTGAATCTTATCGTAAGATAAGAGCAACTCCCTATATTCCTATGTTCTTGCCTGAGGTTGCTCTTTCAAGCTTTACCTAGCTTAACATGTATGTTTTCATGGTGATCGAACATAAAAACAACCATAATGAAGAATGCTCAGCCAAACACCAATTAACAACAAAAGCCAAAATGAATTCATGCATTACAATCATATCCACGTGGCCTCAACCACAGAAGAAGGGTTTTAGCCGAGTCATGTTTGTACAATAATTTAAAAACACCATTAGTAAAGTACTTAAGAGAATAGGTAAAAGAGAATGTAAAATTAGTGAAACCTAGGTTAGTTCTAAACTTCTCCCTTCGCTCCTCTGGTTTCTGAAAATTTCGTGACCAATGATTTTTGACTAAGGAGTTCAATTTATAGTAAATGGGAAATTTGCACTTTTGGCTGTCATGGAATGACTCGTGACCATTGTGTGCCTACATGCACGTTGGTGAAATGCTCTGTGGCATGTTGGTGAATTGCTCCGTGGCACGTTTGCGGTAGCACACTAGTCACGCGGCCCTTTGCTCATATACATTAATTCTTTACTCAGTGGCATGTTGTTGAACGCCCCAATGCTTCTCATTGACACGGATTTGACTCCAACTTTCGCTTTTAGCTTTTCTCATCATCTATAATCCATCCCTTAACATATATCTTAAATATTAGGACCATTACATTCACATTGAGCTCCATACATTGGCAATTTCAACCTACAAAGAGAGCTAATCATATTTGTAAGTCCATGGCCACAAATTATACAAATACATGAGATTATTCTTAAATTAGGTACAACATGGGTAAAACATAGGTATAAAATAGTACTTGGCATGTAAATATGCCCAAGATCGTACATCGATTCTCTTTGTCAGAAAAGAAAGATGGCTCTCTTAGTATGTGTTGATTATGGAAATTGAAACGAGGTCACCGCAAAACGGTATCCTCTACCATTTGCATTGATGATTTGTTTGGCCATCTCCACGGTTCCAAGTTCTTTTCAAAGATATACCTCAAATGGTCACCATCATCTCGGGAGTTGAGTGATATCCAGAAGGCAGACTCAGGGTCGGGTCGACTATTAGTTTGTGGTTATGTTCTTTGGACTAACGAATTCTCTAACTTTTATGGATTTGATTAATGGGGTGTTCAAGCATACGTGGATATTTTTTGTGATGGAGTCTTTATTGATGAAATCCTTATATACTCTCGGGCCCGAGGAAGAGCACAGCTTATTTTGAGGTGGTGCTACGGACTCTCAAAGATCGTCAACTATATGCTAAATTCAGCAAGTGAGTTTTGGATTAACTTAGTGGCATTTTGGGCCATGGTGTCAAAGTGATTGTACAAGGTGGACGCCTAGAAAATAGAAGCAATAAAGAACTGGCGAGGCGGTGAATCCTTACGATATTAGGAGCTTATTAGGTTTAGTAGTCTCTTATTAGAGATTTGTTGAAGGTTTCCATCTATCCACAACGCCATTGACCGATTGGCCCAAAAGAAGGTAAGAATTCCAATGGTCGAGATGCTTGTGAGAGGAGCTTTAGGGAGTTGAAGACTCGACTCACTTGACCGCTTCTTTGTTAACTCTAAGTAGGAGTATCGATGGGTTTGTGGTGTATTGTGATGCTTCTAGAATCAACCGTTGTTTGTGTTGATGCGGCATGGGTGAAATGACCAGCATACGCATCCAAACAACAAAGGTTCATGAAAGGATTCACCCAACACATAATCTTGAATTGGTGGCGGTAGTATTTTCCTTGAAGATAATAGAACACTATTTGTACGGGGTCCATATAGATGTGTTTACGGACCACAAAAGCCTACAATATGTGTTTACATAGAAGGACCTAATGCAACGTCAAAGGAGGTAGTTTGGATTTACTAAAGGATTATGATATTGGTGTCCTTTACCATCCGGTAGGACAATGTAGTAACGGGACGTACTTAGTAGACCTTGTATGGATAGTGTGTCCCATGTGGATGAGGGGATGAAGGAGTTTGGTGAAGGATGTGCATTGGGTTGCAAGGTTAGGAGTTCGTTTGAGTGGAAGCTCGATCGATGGTAGTGTTATCGTTCAAAATAGATCGGGAGAATCGTCTTGGTGGCTAATGTAAATCTAGACAAGATGAGGATCCCGGTTAAAGTTAAAGGAAGACGTTGAATCGGAAGGTAGAGGTCTTTTCAAAGGGGAGATGGTGTTCTTAGCTTCAATATCAGAATTGCGTTTGTGTGTCCCAAACGTTGATGACTTGAGAAATCAAATGTTCTTTGACTCACGGTTTCGGTATTTGATACATCAAGTGCCACCAAGATGTATCGTGACCTATGGGGAAATTTATTCATGGAATGACATGAAGAAGGACATCCTTCGAGAATTTGTAGATAAGTGTTCAAGCGGTAGCAAGTGAAGCTTGAGCACCCAGAGGCCAGGAGGTGTGCTTTAGGGTCTCGGTATCCCACTTGGAAGTGAGAGGAAATCAACATGGACTTCTTCACGAGGTTTCCCTGCTTTCGTCGGCGAATATGACTCCATTTGGGTAATTCGTAGTCGGGTTGCAAAGCTACTAATTTTCTACCGAGTCAAAACCATTATTCAACGGAAGATTATGCCAAACTATACATCGGTTACCTCTCGGTTTTTTTTGGAGATCATTCTAGAAAGGACTTGGTACTCGAGTTAAGCTCAGAACAACATTTCACGGCAAATGGATGGTCAGCGGATGAACAATTTAGACTCTTGAGGAAATGTTGAGGAAGCGTTTATGATTGAATTTGAGGGTAGTTGGGATGACCATTTGCCTCTTATAGAGTTTTCATGCAATAACAACTACCATTACAGCATCCAGATGGCTTCTGTTTGAGGCTCTCTATAGTTGCGAGATGTAGATCGCTATTGATTGATTTGAAGTCGGTGAAACTTTGTGATAGGACAAGATTCAGTCCATGAGGCCATGGAGAAAGTTCGGCTCATACGGGACAAGTTGAAAATAGCTCAAAATCACCAAAAGTCCTATGTCGATGTAAGGATGAGGAGTTGCAGAATCGTGAGATTCTCTTAGGTATGTAAGGTCATGAATGGGTGGTTTTCACACCCATGCTCAAATCCTATCTAATTCACGAAAATCTATATGTCGATCCTATGGGGTTTTAACCTGATGCATGAATTTCCTAAATTTCTGCATGGGTATGATCTAAATATATTTCTATTAACAAATTATGATTAATATGGAAAGTTATACAATGTTTTCAATTATAAATCATGTTTCAAGTTCTATAAATTGTAATGCCCATCATGAGAGTTCCACGAAGTTGAGATTTATGATGAATGTTCAGTATGATAAGATATTATTATTGATTAAAAGCATGTTTTCAAGTTACTCATGTCTATGATCATGTTTTTAAGTGAATTAAGTATTTTCAAGCATGTTTATGTATTGAAAAGCACATGCATTGAAGTATGATTTATGATTTTCATGAATTAGCTTATCACATGATTTTGGAGTTAAGATTCCCATTTATGTTGACTTGTGGTATGGTTTGAGCTAGGGCTCCTCATGTATGATTTGATTTTATATGAATATGATTATTGACTTCGTCAATAGATGATGGTCATCTTCGTCAAAAAACGAAGGAGAACATATGCATGTATTTTGGGAGTAGTGTCTATGCCAGCGTAGGGTGAGTTAGTCAGCCCTATGCCTCGGAACTACGCGCCAATGTAGGTATGATCGATTATTTTGGGACCTCCTATGTAAGATTTCCCCCTTTGAGGGCTTGAGCTTGATATCCATATCATGGTAGCGTCAGGGCTTTAGGCGACTCTGCCCACTTAGTGTGATAGTCGGACCACATAAGCTCTATCGTGGTAATGTTATACGATGAGTCTTCCATTGTTCCTCAAGATTTCAGTTATACATGTTTATCATTCATGATATTTATATATGTTCTAAAGCAGTTTGACCCAATGTTAGGTTTGCTATGATTATCAAATTTCGGCTTTGGGTCATTCAATTCTTTTATGATATTGAGATCATGATTTAAGAAAAATAGCATGCAAGCCTTACTCTTAGATTCTTATCTTAATTTTGTTTTATATTATGCATGTTAAAATGACTTTACTTATTTAAGCGGTACACTTAGGTACATTCTCATCTTGTGGCATACTCTTTGTCTTTGTATCGTTTTATGATAGGCTCGATCTTTAGACTCGGCCCCATCACTAGCCGGTCTCGGAGTTAGCATCCGGCTTACGCGGTGAGTCCTCATCTTAGAGGACCATTCATTCTCCGAGTTATCCTGTATTTTAGGTTTTCGAGACTTGTCGAGTTTGTTGGGAATTGTTGTCTACATCAACCCATTAGTTATTTAGAGGCTTTGTTGTATGTAATGTCACTCATTATGTATTATGTGAATTTTGATTTCGATGTTATGTCATGATTAGACTTCCGTTATGCTCATTATGTTATGTCTTCCTCTTCTATTGATCGAGGTAGATGTATGTTCATGCCATAGGTCGACTTGGAGCCTCTCGGGCTCCTTGTCCAGTGTATCGATACGGGTCTATGTTCGAATCGTGACAAATATTCTGCTTAGACACCATCATGATAGAGCTTACATGATGCCACAACTATCTCGCTCAAGTGGGCGAGCTGACCCTGGCTTGCCAGACATGGGTCGTGTAGTATGTGATATCACAAAGAGGATTCATTAACATTTGAATATATATAAATCTACGGTGGCACGTAGTTACGAGACACGACATAGTCCTTTGAATGCGGGGCTGCTCGATGCTAGAAACATGCACATTAGGGCTCATATAGTAGCATTAGAATCATTCATGAAGTTTATGGCCAAAATAAATAATAAAATCATTGATCCCCATTTGAAATACATGATTAGCCATGAACAAGGGCCCATGAATTGGCCAAGAGCAAAATCTATCAATCATGAAATCTATGCATACTTGTAAAATATGTATAAACTTGTCATTTCATAAATCCATGATAAGTACTAGAGAGAGTACAAATCACAAAGCATAAAACAAATTTGGGCTAATTAAGATCAAGATCATAATGAAATCATAACTTGACTTTTCATAAAACATACAAAATTAGGTATAGTTAGTTTAAATTCAAATCATAAATTTATATTAAAAATAGTCAAAAATTATCCATGAATTGTAAACATGATTTGATATAAAGGAGTTGACCCATGGATAGATCATAGAGAATTTCACAAGAATTCGAATAAACCCCATAGATCATGAAACTCGAACCTAGAATTGAAGGTCGTGGAAATTGAGAAGAGTTTTTAGGAATGAGAGTCAAGAGCCCTCGTCATAGCCTCACATACACAGGTAAATAGATTTCACACTCCCCACTTGAAAGCCAAAAGGAAATTGAAGAGAATTTGATGAAATTCCTCAAACTTGATCTTCAAGGAAGGCTCTAGGTTGCATGCATGGAGTGGGAAAGCTTAGAATGAGTTTATTCCCTTAAAACTTGCTAAGTTTGAGGCTTAAAAGCGACCTAGTTTAGGACCTTAGGGTTTAGGAATGAAAATACCATTAATGAAAATGCAGGAAATGCACTTGCTGCTTTAGTGACCAAGGCCCGATCCCCAACGGATTGTACCTCGATCCGGCGAATCGTAGTTTCCTCTTGCCGGAGCCACTGCTCGCGTTTGAGTCCCGAGTTCCCACGTACAGACCACAATTCATACCATCTTCCAATGGATCGTTGTATCCTTCCGTTACCACGACTTGAAATCCACTTGCTCCTTCCTATGGGTGGAAGTAATGACCCATTCCATCCGGCTCTGCCAACCTAGCTCCCAACCAGCGGGTCCTTACCCGCGATCATGGTTCCTTACCAGAGTCGTACCACTTGATCGCACCTTCCCCTCCTAACAATCAGAACAAACAATGACTATGCCCCACGATCTTTAACCAATAGAGGTCATCCTGAGACTCGTTACTTCTAGCCTACTCTGATTCTCACCACGAGAACCTCCAACGGAGTCGTTAGTCCCACCACTTTGACCTAACAATGACTCGTTAGAAGAAACCTCATATTTCTGCTCTTTTTTCATTTCAAATCCCAAGTTTAGTCCTATGCACTTCGAGGGTATTACAATATCTCTCCCCTTTAGGAACATTCATCCTCGAATGTAGGTATATTTGTGAATATACTAAAAAAGTAGAAATACAGCATACTGTGCAAATACTCTTGCAGAGCGTTTAAGTGAAAGTTGGCGGAGTAACTCTCTCTTAACTAGAATACCTGTTGACTTGAATTCATAAATCACACATACATACATCGACATAGAAGGAAGCGGGAACATGAGCGAACACAGCCCAGAATAGGATACTAAGGAGAGCGATATCTCAAGCTAAAATTGGTAGAAAGGGAATAGATGCGGTATTTAGCCATCATATCTACTTAGACTTCCATATGGCCCCCTCGACATGTTGATACCTCTACAAAACCTTGATTGAGGCTACTTCTTTGTTCCTTAGTTATGAATTTGACGATCAAGTATTTCTACCACAACCTCCTTATAACTAAGGCTATCTTTCACCACCCAGGCCAATCACCCAGGAACAACCGGAGATGGATCACAAAACAACACTTCTTCAAAAGAGTGATACATGGAAAATGAATGAACTAAACTAGTCAGAGACAACTCTAACTCATATGCTACGTTGCCAACCCGCCACAATTGATGCGGACCAACATAACGGGGATTGAGTTTCTCTTTCTTCAAAACCTCATCACTCCCTTCATAGAATGCCTTGAAACACCCAATCATCAACTTCAAATAAGCTCCCTCCTCCTCACATCATAGGACTTTGGTGAATCTGAGTTGTCTTCAACCTATCCGTATAAATTTGAACTTTCTCCATAGCCTCATAGTGAATCTAGTCCTATCATCGTAGCTGCCAATTTCAAACTAACCAATAGGCGACCTACACCTCCACCCATAAAGAGCATCAAAACGGAGCCATCACTAAATGATGGAATGGTAGGGTGTTGTTATATGAAAACTCAATGAAAGGCAAATACAATCATCCCAATTACCATAAAAGTCCATCACATATGCTCTCAACATATCCTCAAAGTCACGAATGGTCAGTTCGCGACTATCCATCTGTGGGTAAAATATTGTGCTAAGCTTAACATGGGTACCAAGGCCCTTCCGAAATGATATCAAAAATTAGGAGGTAAATTGAGTATCTCTATAAGTATGATGGAAAAGGGCACTCCATGCAAGCGAACAAACTCAATATATGCAACTTTAGCATAATCCTCTCTTGAATTGGTAGTGTTGAAGGACGGGAAATGGCTGCTTTAGTCAACACATCCTGACCACCCAAAAGAGTCATATTATATAGGCGTATATGAGCAACCCCATATAAGTCCATATTGATTTCCCACTTCCATGTAGGGATACCAATTTCTGAAGCACATTTCCTTGGTCTACGGTGCTTAGCCTTTACATGTTGGTACTTTGGACACTTAGCCACAAAGTACGCTATGTCCTTCTTTATGCCATTCCACCAAGGTGACTTCCCGTAGGTCACGGTACATCTTAGTGGCACACGGATGTGTAGAGTATCTGGAACCATGAGCTTCATGCAATATTCTCTCCCTCAAGTAACCAACATCCAGTACACATAATTGACCACACAATAACTATCAAAGCATACTATCTCCCCCTTTGGAGAAGACCTCGACCTTTGATTGACCTCTTCCTTCAACTTCACCAAAATAAGATCCTCATCCTTCCTAAGCGTTAATATTGGTCACTAAAGATGATTAGTCTATTACGAATAATGACACCACTATCTGTCAGGTCAACGGGCAGACTCCTAGTCATGCAAGTCGGTGCTAACTCTTTCCTCACCTCATCTACATGAGATACAGTCTCCATGGAAAGCCTACTAAGAGCATTTTCCACCATATTTTCCTTTCTTAGATGATAAAGGACACTCATCTCATAGTCTTTCAACAACTCTAACCACCTCCTGCAGCGCGATTTAGATCCTTAAGGTAAATACGCATCGTAGGCTTTGTGGTCGTAAACACATCCACATGGACCCCATCTGAATAGTGTCTCCAAATCTTCATGGAAAATACTACCGCCGCCAATTCAAGATCATGAGTCGGGTAGTTCTTTTTATGGACCTTTAGTACTTACAAAGCATAGGCTATAAGTTTACCATGCCACATCAGCCAATACACAACCAAGTCCAGATCCTCAGGCGTCACAATATATCACAAACCCCTTGGTACCCTCGGGTAGGATCAACTTAGAATCTTTGAGGGTGAGTCGGGTCTTTAACTCTTGGAAATCTCTTCGATAAGCCCTCAGGCCGCCAAACTTCATATGCAGGTCAACCTGAACAGCGAGGTTTGTAATGGATGGAAACCCCTCAACAAGTCTTTGATAATAATATTGAACCAAAAACTCTGATATCTGGAAAGTTCACCGGTTTTAGGCCAATTCTTCACACTTCTATTTTTGAGTCTACCTATACACCCTCACTAGAAACCATATGACCCCGAAAATTTCCTTTGGGTTGGCAGACTTGCATTCTTGAATTTAGTATCAGCGGCGATTCTTAAGAGTTTGTAGCACCACCCTCAAATTAGTGACATGCTCCTCTTCGCTCCCCAGAGTATACAAGAATATCATCTATAAAACACAATCATGAACATATCAAATATGGCTTGAACACCTGTTCATCAAATCATAAAAGCTACAAGAGCATTCATTAGTCCAAATACATAACTACAAACTCATAGTGACCATACTCCCGAGTCCCAGAAAATTTGTCTTGATATGTCACTCTCCTGGTGCTCCCAGTCGATGATATCCTAATCTAAGGTCTATCTTTGAAAAGAACTTAGCACCACACTGAAGCTAATCAAATAGATCATCAATCTGAGGGAGAACATCCACTATTCTTGATTGTAACTTTGTTGATTTAGATAATCAATGCGTGTTGAAGAGCCATCCTTCTTGCGGACAAAAAGAAGTGGTGCACCCTATGGGGATTTGCGCGTTCATATGAAACCCTTGTCCTAAAGATCCTTCCCTTCACTCCTTCAACATTTTTATCTCGGTTGGAGCCATTGCATGGGGAGAGATTTGATATAGTATGCGTATCGGAAGACGCTCAATACAAAAATCAATCTCCGCTCGGGAGGATTCGATGGGAGTGTCTAGAAACACTTAGGTACTCACACCTTATAAGGGGTGATAGGATGAGTACGGGTTTTGGACGTAGCATCCTTAGCAAGTAACTAGATGGTACACGCAACCTTTAGAAATCATCTTTAGCCTTAAGGTAGGAATGAAGACTTCTGACGCAGAGTGAATTACCTTCCACTCTAAGGGCGATCACCAGAAAATCTAAACTCTCTTGCCTGGGTTCTACAATTGACTACAACATAACATTTATGTACCCAATCCATGCACGAGAAGATGATCAAAATCGGTCATGGCTAGCTCACATAAAATCTCTTTAGCGTTGACTTTACGAAGGGGGTTTGTGACAAGATAATTTCTATATACAAATGCGCTATAAGCAGAACCAGCGACTAGAGTAGAGGCAAGAGGTTATGATAAAATCTGGAGATGACTCCAAAACTACTAGCAACATAGGGCGTCACAAAGGATAAGTATTCCCTGGATATAACAATGAATATACATCAAGGTAGAATACTCGCCAACATACCGATATAGCATTTGGTAGTATCCTTCTCTTGGCGGGGATGTAAGGGAATAAACCTATTTGGCATGTATGGTGCTAGTGGATGCACCCTGTTAGGCTGGCGTTCTAGGTATTCTTCGTCAGTAACTGAGCAAGGCCTCTGCCATTACCTGTCTGTGAGGACACTCGACCCTTAAGTCAAGTGGATCTACCATACCCAAAACATATTTGATCCCATTAAGCACTCGTATATGACTCTTGCCCACACTTCTCACGGGCCTTCTATTTACATGCTACTCTGGTCCCTCGAACTGAGGCCTGCTCCCCTCTATTCACCTCGCGATACGGGCGGGGCATTGTGATGATGGCATTGGAGCTAATAACCTATGATGAGGCGACGGTGATCCCTTCAATCTCTCTTGAAAGAACCTATAACTATAAATCTGTACTTGATCTCTCTCTCTCTCTCTTAGATACCACCTCAATCTGGGCATATAAAGACCATCTAGGTAAATCAATATCTGATGAAGCTGATGGCGATCCTACATTCCTTTTCCAGATAATCTAGCCCTCCATGTACAAACTGCTCACCCGAACTCTCTAATCATCAACTAGCTCTAGAGCATACTTGGACAAACCAAGTGATCTCCCAAACATACTCTGGATTGTTGTATTTACCTTGCTTTAGGTTCACAAACCTCAAGCTTCTTTAATATCCACTCATCTCACATGAGGAAGAAACGATATAAATGCGACATGAAACTCCTCCCAACCAATAGGGCCTTTGCTCAAGCCGGCACACTATCCCTTCCATTGATTGAACAGGATGTGTACAACCCCTTTCAGCTAATAATAGGCTCTAGTGCTGCTCCCTCCCGGTCATCGATGATACAGGTGATCTTTAGAGCCTCATCAATGAACTCACAATGGATTCTCATTTCACCTTTGACCCCAAGAAACTCGGAGGTTCATCCCTCGAAAATCTCACAGTGATGCCGCCACGCATTCCCATTCTGAGGGACGTGCGCTACTTCCTGTTGATTGGCCCAGGCAGCCAAGGCACAGAGCTAGGAACTATGCATTTGCCCTAAATAAACGTGAGCCTTTGCTCGGGTACATGCTCCTCACGGGGTGGCAGTGAGACTGTGGTGTCCATCTCCATTACCTTTTCGTGAAGCGTTTCCATTCTTTTTTCGTTAACTAAACAAGGAGGCATGATTTCTACACGTGCGTATAGCACGAGTTAAGAAGGATAGAGGGCATTTCTTTGACATAGATCGTAAAGGGAACATTTTCTAAGCGATTTGTAACCTCTTCTTCATAAGTGTAGCGTGCTTCACATCCATGAAAAGACTATACTTACTTAGCGTCTTTTAGGCACTAGGAAACATCAAAACCTCTTCACGCGTGCCAAGTGTTTCACGATCGAACGTAGACACGAATGAGACAAGGGACAAAAGAAATCTCCAAGAGGCTCAAGTCGATTCATGGTATGAACATAATATCTAAACTAAACATCATAAAGCGGAAGTCTCCATAAATATACATATGAAGCTAAAAGCGAATAGAAACAACAAGTGAATTTCCTGCATAATGTACGGAAAGCCTCAACATAGCGGTAAGGGTGATGGATGGCACCCCCTGACTAGCTCGACAAAGTCTGAAAGCGAAATGATATAGCAACAAACTATAGATGTGAACATCTCTAAAGATGAGACTCTGTGCACAGAAGCTAGGCAATTACGAGAGGAAGCGGGGGCTAATGATGCGGTGGGGGCTGATCCCTCGAGACCTATCCCGGCCGGTGTTGAGTAATCCTCCATTGATCCTCATGATTTAAGCATAGTCATGTTTATGTTAATTTAGCTCAAGTCATGTTTAAATGAAACTTTTGATCGTAGGCATATTTATATGCCCAAGTGTTACTCAAATGCGTCGTTTTGTCTTATTTATCTAACAATGTTTGTACATTCTCATGTAAATTGTAGGAAAGTGTGAATTTATACTAACCAACATGATTAGCGTTATTTTGCAGGAAAAATGTACTTTTATGGAGCTAAGATGCATGTTGGGAGGAATCGTAAATGGACTCGAAAGCGAGCAAGCAAATAGCCAAGAAAGCAAGGAATAAGGGGCTCGCGATGGAGGCCGTGTCCTGACTACCATTACGGATGCATTGTCCGGGGAGGATTAAATTGCTTAACATTCGGTGAAGGTGCGCGTTCGTGCGTGGCACGTTGGACCTAATTGCTTGGAACTTGACATTCCGGTGAAGGTGCGCGATTCGTGCGCGTGTCACATTAGGCAACTCAGCGCGGGTGCATGTCGTGCCCGTTGGGGATAATGCACAGGCGACCAAATTCGAGAGAGCTTCGCGTTTGCAGATGTCACGGAGGCGGTGCTCAGCGTGCACTCATATTGACACGTTGCTATTATTCGAGAAAAATTCCCACCGGTATAAATAGAACACTTAGGTTCATTTTTAATAATTCGACGTGGTGGAGCAGAACGTGGGTTACAGGCGAGGGCAGTTGAGGCCCGAAAATCTTAAGAGGTTTCTCTCTATCTTTCTCCTTTCTTTCAATTGTTTTTTTTTTTTTGTATGATTTACACTCATTTAAAATGATGTTCAATCCACAAATGAGTGGCTAATTTCACTTCTTCTTTGAGGTTAAGAACAATTGTATTGAAATGTGATTGTTGATCATTTGGTTTTTTCATCTTTTCTTCCATGGTTGTTCTATTAATTCTTGTTCTTACTTGCATTAGTGTTTGGCCAATGTTAATGTAAATCCTAAAATGTAGGTTTCACTCGAGAGAGCACGAAATTGGAAAGTTGTGAATTAATAGGATATGATCTTTTCTTAGTTTGGGAAAATTGAAATTGATTTACCTTAGGAATAGAAATATACACAGTTGTATTAGTCAATTATGGAATCGAGTTTGTATGGCTAGAACATGAATTACTTCTTATCCACGAGAAATGTAGGTGGAAGGTTCATGATTCTTAAGTTGGGTTAAATACTTAATCCATAGGCATAAGTTGACTAGCAACCGGAGCTTGATTAAATGCTTGTAGCGATAATTAATTTCTCTACGTATTCATTTTAGCCTCGGCATATACATTAACGTTGAGACTCACTTGTATATTCATTTTAGACTTAGTATAGAAATTTAGATAACAAAATATAAAAACTTTTCTTTACATTGTTGTACGCATTTTTAGAGTTATAGTAAAGTGACACTTGAGTAGATTTGCCTCGTAGTCAGTCCACAGTAGGATCGATGCTGGCTTACCAGGCCACTTACTACTTGTTCGACCACGTGCATTTGCGTGTAGTCATCCGGGCATATTAGGAACAAGTTTTGGCGCCGTTACCGATGGATGGCAATTGGTAAAATTTTTCTTAAGTGTTAGTTAATAAATTCTATATAAGTGATGACAACTTGGTCTTAATAATTGTTTGAATTCTTTTTGATTTTTTTGAATACCCTTCTTGACGTGACATCGTGGAATACAAATGGTTTAAAATGGTGGATACTCATATTTGGCGAATCTTGTTTGAATTGCGGAGATTTGCGGTAGCAACATTGTAACACGTGTAAAATGTGAGTAGTCAGATGTCCATTGGAGATAGGCTGTCCGAATGCATACTCCCCTCCCCAGAGGCCCCTACTATGATCCTTCGTGGTTTTGATGAATATAGGCGTATTGAAAATGAGGACTTGGGACGCCAAGCTGAGTAGAAGACATGTTTAAACAACTCCTCCCGAGCAATCAAAGGCAATGAAGGAGGCAATGGCAACATTGATCATTCGGGGAAGGAAGAGAATGAAGAGGCTCTAAAAAGGATGAGCGTTAAATTCACGGAGATGATTAAGCAGTGAAGCTTGTGATAAATTGCGGAGGTAACAGTTGTGAGCGATATGCAAGAGGAACTACAAGAGGAAGAAAGGGGTGAATTTTGACGAGGCTTGACATTTAGAACCTCTGAGTGTCTGATGATGAGCTCATGACTTATAGAAAATTCATTCGAGGAGAAGAGATAGAGTATACCCCATTTGGCAATAATGGAGAGACGGATGTTGATTCGGAGAAGGTGTATACAAGCCAGGAGTCAATCTGGCTGATTTAGAGTTGACGTGGATGGGACCACACTCGAAACATTTCTACCTTGAGTTTGGTGGACGGTATAGAAATAAGTCTTCCAAGCCAATAGAGAAATAATAGGAGGAGGACCAAGCCCCAGCATAATTTGGGAATTTCTTTGATTTCAATAGCCAAAATGACTTCACTTACTTAAGGACCAATAAACGTCAAAGCGGCATCTACGCTTGGTTCTGACAATTTTTCACCACCAACCCTAGAACATAAAGGAAATTAGAGAAGAAATTAGGGTGGATTCATATCCTCAAGGTGGAGAAAAAGCGGGGAGGCGGTAAGGCCGTCGTGCGCCGGCCGTAAAATTAGGCGCTTCTTGGGGAGGCAACCCAAAGGGTACTATAGGTACCATTTTAATTTCTTGCACACTGCATTAAGAGTTGATTTTTATTTTTTTTATCATTGTTGTTGGTGGAAAGTTAAGCACGGATGGAGGAGAGATGCAGTACCGTAGAGGAGGCTAACAAGCGTGGAAGAGAAAAAGTGTGGGGTCGACTACCCACTTTGAAAATTTTGAGCGAAAGCATTTGTTGGCTAGGCCACAAGGCCTCAGAGGAGTATTCACTCACCCTCGTTAAATGTTAAGTTGAGGCTTGGGAAAATTTTAAAATTCTTGTGCTTAAAAATTTGTAGTGAATGTAATGCGTGTGAAAAATAATTGAAAAAAAATTAAAAAAAAAATAAAAAAAAATTTGTGTGCGTTGAAACCTATGAAGTCTAACCAATTTCTTATTGTGAGATGATTTTTAGGTTGAACGGAGGGCAAAATTGCAAAGGATCGCTAAGGAAAATCGAGGTGAGATAGAAAAATAAAAGGTGGCAAAGCGGTAGGCCGCGCGTTGGCTCATTGTCGCGGAGGAGGGCCTCGCGGTTACCCTCCGTGACACGTTGAAGCTAACCGAATTTTTAGAAATTCCAGAATCTTTGGCGCAATGGCTACGTGTCACGGAGGAGGTGCTCCGCGTTACCCTCAGTGACACGTTGAGGTGTACTTGACGTCGGGTCTGCAGATCACCGGGTGACCACATGTGAAGTCCCTTTTAAACCAAAATTGCCTCATTTTCCCATTCCCGTTCCCTCTGAGCAAACACCCCAAAAATCCCTCCTTCCCCAACGTGACACTTACGGACCTGGGCACGAGTTTTCTTCGGCTTTTTCTTCATGTCATGAATTTAGGTATGTTCCTCGGGTATCATCTCAATTCTTGTCGAATTTTTCGATTTTTGAGCATGAGAGTGAAAACAAACCTTTTCCCTAAGTGTAAATTGATCTTAAATTCATTTAGGATTATTGTTATTGATATTCATGATGTCGTTGTGATTATATAAGCAGAGATAAATACATGTTGGATTGAATTTTGCGAAATTGTTAGCTAGGGTTGGAATGTGAATAGGAAGAAGTTGAATTGAATTTATTGAAAAATTGTTGGGTTGTAGATGCATGTTAGGTGAGTGAATTGTGTTATTGCTTAACGTTACTATGCTAAGGCGCGATGAATTTTCGGGGGGAATAAAGTTGTTGAAATTGCATGAAATTGTCTAATTGCACAGAAATTGGGGAATTGTTTAGGTTGTGTTGATAAAATTTGTTACTAAGTGCTATGTAGAGAAATGTGATCGATGGTAATGTTGTGAGTAGGTGTACGAGTACGAGTAGTACATAGAGTTTACTCATGATCGAATTCTCTGCAGTACACGGGGACATTTGTTGTTTTTGTTCTTTGTTTTTTTTATGGGAATTGGAAAGAAGGATGATCTTGTAGTAATCTTTGAAATGGTGGCTAAAGACTAGTGTGGGGTGGCATATTGCCCAACCTTAGTCGAAGCTAATTTTAATTAGACGACATTGGGGTAATGCTTGCTTTATTTGACGAGGAACGATGTCGAGCAGGCAAGACAGAAGGAAAAGAAACGGCATCTACATCGGGCGCCGGTAGAAGGAGGATTAGGCCCAGAATAGCAGTCCCGGCGGCACCAGCGGTACCCAGCAGCGACCATGGCCGTCAATACGGAACTAGATGGGTGACGGACGAAGAAAGTAGTATGCCAAACACAAAAAGACCAAATACTTCCACGAGGAGCGCATTGCATGTGAGCCACTTGCACGAGGAATTCCCCAGAATCGTACGGCATATTGACACATGCGTTAAACTTCGTCTTTCAAGAGCCCAAGGAGTGCAATCTCCATTTGATTCGGGAGTTCTACACCAAGTTGGAACCCGAAACTCCAGCGATCCTGCCGTCAGATAGAGGACGGTTGTCACCTTTGAGCCCGTCACCCGAATGCCATCTTGGGGCGCGAACACGAGACGCCCATGTGCCCATTGAATATCACTCCACCATATCTGGATATGAGACGCACCTTGTGTGAATGCAGATTCGGCAGCACGTTGGGCCGAGCATAAAGGAGAGGGGCTACCATCGAGACAACTGCCCTACTCACGGATGAGCAGGGAAGCCAGAATCGGCTGAAAATTGTTGTTCTGCTTGATTCCGGGGGTGCACATGGCGAGGATGTCACCAGGGATCGCATATGCTTGATGTATGCCTTGATGAAAAAGTTGAAATCATGTTGGGGCGGTGATCATATGTCGCCGTAGAAGGAATCATTTGCATCAAGAACACTTGATGCGGGTTTGGTGGTTTCTTTTGACCCACGTTCTTGGGGGCCTGGATGTTGAGGAAGAATACGGATTACATCCGCCCAGAGATGGAGGGGCGAGCCGTGGACGTCACAAAGACCAAGGCACAGACACCACTCGCAGGCGATCCTTACACTAAGCCAAACGTCATGCTGGATGATCGTACTTATGTCCCTGCATGTTCGGGATACGGTCTCCAGTGCGCATAGGCGGGAGGCGAGCAACGGAGGATAGCGTGGCGGCTCGGCTTGGAGCTACCGCCAGCGCCGGGAGGCTCTATGTCGGGTGGGCCCGGCTTTTGTGGGCACAGAGTGGATGACGCGTCCCTCTGCGTGAGGAGACCGTCGTGAGGACTCCGTGTTGAGTCGAGAGGAGGACGGCGAGTGGTCAGAGACATGGGAGACGAGGCGGCGGCACCTGACAGAAGTTGAATACTTCGATTGATCGGGATTTTCACACCCTTTTGTGCTATGTTGACTTTATGAACAACGGGGGCAGTGTTGGTTTTAAGTGTGGGGTGGGGGTGATTAGGGATCTTTGTTTTTGTCTTGTTTTGTGTGTATATTCATACTCTATTGTTGTGCTTGGAAAAATTGTGACCCTGTACTTTTTGTGTGTATGTTTCGTATTGTAATTATTATTGTGAAGGTGGTGTGTCTTTGTTGAATGTTGTTAGGTATTTGGTTGTGTAAATATTTTTTTATGAAATCATCGATATTTTTAAAAAATTTCGTTAATAATTTTTATGATTGGGTTTCTCGCGTTTGTTTCGGTTCTTTTACGAGAAGAGTCCCAGTCGGCAAAGTCATAAATAATGACCGTTCCTATGATGGATGGATGACAATAGTCTTAAGAAAATGTAGTCGATAGGAGTAGCTTTTGTCTTTCATTTTGTTTGTTTTAGTTTGTATCCCATGGTATTTGCTACTCTATGAATTCACGAAATTCTTGTTGCGTGTTGTACATGATATTTAGAATGCAAAGGTGATTCGTATGAAAGCAGTAAAGTTTGTACATATTTGAAAGCCTAGGCCATAGAATTCAATTCGGTGTGATTGAGGCTTAATGTTTGAATTCTTGTAATTAGTTGATTGAAGAGTATGTGAATATTTCTTGAGTTGAGCATGTACGATGGGTGTCTAGTCGGGTTTGATTATTCCATGCTGTGTGAATTGTCAGAACTTGCACATCGTGTGTGTACGAAACGAAATGAAGGAAGTGTAGTGTAGGAAAGGGATGGTAGGCGTTTCTTTGTTTTAAACGAAGTTTTCTTTTTCATACCCACCTCGAATGTCAAATCCTAGTTAGCCCGGCCCAGGCCTTTAGCCTATTTTTTTTTTTCTTTTGTCGAAAAGGTGTAAACCAAGATTAGCCCTTTCTTTTCATTATCAGTAAATCTAATCCGCTCTTAGCGCTCAAGAAAAAAATAATTTTCCCACGGTGTCAAGGAGTGAAATTGTGAAAAGAAAGAGAAGAAAAAGCGAAGTGATGAAAGTAAAGAAAAAAATCAAAGGTGCACTTTAACAAGTTTAAAGAAAATAAAGATGTATACTTAATCTTTGTTGTTAAATGCGGGTTGCTTAAAGAAGTGGGGACAAAATAAAAGAAAGACTTCAAGAATGGGAGGATGAAGGAAGAAACAATGCCCGAGTGCGTGGGATGTATTGAAAAACACTTAAGGAAGCTAGTTGCTACTATTAGTTAGCCCGGTACATACTAGTTAAAGTTTACATTACAACCCGTTAAGTCCTCGTGATCTTACATCACGCGTCCTTATATTAGTGGAGTAATACACTAGAGGCAAGCCTATGGTTCATGACACGATGCATGTGTATTCTTTGGGAGAGAGAGTGAGAAATTGTGTGTATATGCCCCAGCATGAAATTTATTAGAGTTCATGTGATTAAAGGGGAAATTCACTTGTGTTGTGAGGGCACATGCTTGTGGAAAGGGTGAATTTCGTCATCGGATATCTAATCGGCTAATTTGCATGAGTTTATAGATGTGAAGTGAATTCTTGAGTCTAGGAGTCTTTGGTGTAAATGTCATGTAATGATACTATGCATGATTTCTTGATGATTTGCTATGTAAATAATCGGTATAGCAGTAGCTCGGATTATCGAGCAAAGTAGCCATGATTGGGTGTCAATTGCATTAGGTGTAAGATTATTGTTCGAGGACGAACAAGATTTTAAGTGTGGGGTAAGTGATCGTGGGCATAATTTCATGCAAGTGATAATCAAATGCGTCGTTTTGTCTTATTTATCTAACAATGTTTGTACATTCTAAATGTAAATTGTGGAAGTGTGAATTTATACTAACCAACATGATTAGCATTGTTTTGCGGGAAAAATGTACTTTTATGGAGCTAAGATGCATGTTGGAGGAATCGGGAAATGGACTCGGAAGCGAGCAAGGAAATGGCCAAGGAAACGAGAATAAAGGGAGCTCAGCGGTGGAGGCACATGTCACCCAGCTACCCGGTGCGGATGCATTCTATCCGGAGGATTAAATTGGAAACATTCCAGTGAAGGAGTGCGGTCGTGCGCGTGGCACGTTGGACCTAATTGCTTGGAACTTGACATTCCGGTGAAGGTGCGCGTTAGAATGCAGAGTGTCACGTTAGGCAAGCTGCGGTGCATGCCGTGCCACGTTAGGGATAAATGCACAGACGACCAAATTCCGAGCTTCGCGTTTGCAGAGTGTCACGGAGCGTGCTCCGCGATGCACTCCGTGACATGTTGCCTATTGTCAGGGAAAATTCCCACCGGTATAAATAGAACACTTAGGTTCATTTTAATAGTCGGCGTGGTGGAGCAAGAACGTGGGTTACCGGGCGGTTGAGGGCACGAAAATCTTAGGTTTCTCTCTATCTCTTTCTCCTTTCTTTCAATTGTTTGTATGATTTACACTCATTTAATGATGTTCAATCCACAAATGAGTGGCTAATTTCACTTCTTGTTGAGGTTAAGAACAATTGTATTGAAATGTGATTGTTGATCATTTGGTTTTTTCATCTTTTCTTCATGGTTGTTACTGGTAATTCTTGTTCTTCTTGCATTAATGTTTTGGCCAATGTTAATGTAAATCTAAAAAATCCAGGTTTCACTTTCGAGAGGCACGAGAGTGGAAAGTTGTGAATTAATAGGATATGATCTGTTCTTTGTTTGGGAAAATTGAGAATTGGTTTATCTTAGGGATGAAATATACAGAAAGTCATTAGTCAATTATGGAATCGGTTTTGTATGGGTAGAACATGAATTGCTTCTTATCACAGAAATGTAGGTGGAAGGTTCATGATTCTTTAGTTGGGTTAAATACGAGAGTTTTAATCCATAGGCATAAGTTCCGACTAGCAATAGGAGAAACGATTAACCAACTTGTATCGATAATTAATTTCTCTACGTATTCATTTTAGCCTCGGCATGCTCATTCATAGTTCGAGACTCACTTGTATATTCATTTTAGACTTAGTATAAAATTAAAACAAAATATAAAACTTTTCTTTACATTATTTGTCTGCATTTTAGAGTTACAGTTAATTGACACTTGACTAGATTTGCCCCGTAGTCCAGTCCATGTGGGATCGATACTTGGCTTACTTGAGCCACTTACTACTTGTTCGACCACGTGCACTTGCGTGTAGATTTCTTCTTATCACAGAAATGTAGGTGGAAGGTTCATGATTCTTAAGTTGGGTTAAATACGAGAGTTTTAATCCATAGGCATAAGTTCCGACTAGCAATAGGAGAAAAGATTAACCAACTTGCATCGATAATTAATTTCTCTGCATGTTCGTTTTAGCCTCAACATGCTCACATTCATAGTTTAGACTCACTTGTATATTCATTTTAGACTTAGTATAAATTTATATAACAAAATATTAAAACTTTTCTTTACATTGTTGTCTGCATTTTTAGAGTTACAGTTAATTGACACTTGAGTAGATTTGCCCTGTTGTCTAGTCCATGTGGGTTCGATACTTGGCTTACTTGAGCCACTTACTACTTGTTCAACCACGTGCACTTGCGTGTAGTCATCCAGA
>JACEIK010013483.1:0-25823 GCA_018107945.1 Datura stramonium
ATTGGGTTATCTTGATAATCTCATCAATAGAATCATGTGGGTCCTCATCTACCTTGGACCCCAGAAACTCCGGCGGATTCATCCTCAAGAAGTCTTTAACTCGAGCCGCCACTACATTACCATTTTGCGAAATATGCGCAACGGCCTGCTGATTGACTTGAGAAGTGAAGGCCTGCACAAGCATCTGAATAATGGCCCGAAACTCAGCATGAATGGCTGGCTCCTGTGCTTGAGGCTCCTGAACTGGTGGGGCTGGATGATGCCCATAACCATTATCATTCTCATGGCCCTCACCACCTTCATTCCTCCTTCCATTCATTCTTCTGGGAGACATGATTCTGCAATCGCGAATAGAATGAATTAGAAGGATAGAAAGAATTTTCACCGCACGATGTAGATCATGAGAGAATGGAATATTTCCTAAACGTCTAGTAGTTCTTCGTCAGATGTGTGGCGTGCTTCACACCCATGAAAAAAACTCTACTTAACGCAGTTTTCGGACCCCTTAGGACATATCAAACCTATGGGTCTTATACCAAGTTTGTCACAACCCAAACGGAGGCCCATATTGTACACATGGGACAAGGGACCCCGAGAGATCCCAACTCGACCCATGGCATAAGCATACAACTAACTCATTCAATAAATTGAAGAAATCATCAATATAATCTTAATGGAATCCTAACTTAATCATCATATCAAAACAATATCCGATGCTAACACATACATAAGTCTGAAAAGCCTCTTGTCTGAACGATTTTATGGGACAAGACCCAAACTAACTCAATAATACTGAAACTTAAAATACATAAAGCAAAATGATAGTCTATTCCTAGAATGATGAAGACTCACCAATCTTAGCATATACTAATTCCGCAAAGCTATATAAGAGAAGGGCTGAAACTGCGAGCCAAGTCTTGTAAAATGATACAACATAGAAAGCATGCGGTCAGTATGTAGAAGAATGTAGTGAGTATGCAATGTAAATAAAACTGCTTAAGTTAAGTAAATCATTTAAAACATTTCATAAAATATCTTAAGCTTTCAAATCTTAGAGGAAAGAATTACATGCACTCATTCTAAAATCATAATCTTTTCATAGTATGACTACGCATAGTTTCATAATATCATAACTGACTCGAATGACTCAAAGCTGAAATATAGAGGGGTATAGAAAAGTTGAACAATGGAGTCAAACCTTACTCTTAGAACATGCTTGCTTGAAGTAATAATCATGTGTAATGAATATGCAAATCTGAATCATGTAGACAATGGGAGACTCGTCACTTAACCAACATACCAGATAGAGCTTACGTTGTCCCGACTATCACACTCAAGTGGGAAGAGTCATCAAAGCTTTCTAGGGCTAAGGAGCGCTACCATGATATCGATATCAGCTCAAGGGCCAATATGTTAGGATAGATCCCAAGGGGAGGTCCCAATAATATCATCCTACATTGGCGCGTAATTCAGAGAACAGGATGATCGAGACCTTAAGCTCGGTGCTAGACTTTTATCCCAAGACTTGCAATGCTCTACATCATAAATAATGAAGCTCAACATCGTCTATTGATGAAGCTCAAAGATGAAATCATGCATAACTCAACATCATGTGAAACGAAGCTCAACATTGTCCTTCGACAAAGCTCAACAATGAAATCATGAATAGACTCAACATTATATGAAAATAAAGCTCAACATTGTCCTTTGACAAAGCTCAATAATGGCATACATCTTAATTATGAACTTATGCATATTAGAAGCTTTAATTTGAAACACACCACAAGATAATAATATGAAATGGGAGACTTCGCTCCAAACAATGTAGTAAGCTTGTTTTTGGAAAATCATCATTTAAATCAACGGAATTTTACCTCGACCCAAATCATGTGTAATAGAAAATCTACCATCAAAATAATTTGAATGAAAAATGAAGATAATGACAATGTTTTTACTTGAAATTCAAAAATTTCATGTTTAACCAAGCTTCATGAAAAACATTGAAAAGAAGGACTATAAGTTTGTTGAATATAGATAATGAATTCGGGATGAGAGAGAAAAGTAAAAGGCAAACCACAAGCCGCAGCCATTTTGTGATGTTTCCATGCTCTCTCTCCCTACAATATTTCCATTGTGTTACAAGGCCACTTAGGTTTGAAGGATTTAAGCGGCCCTGAACCATATTTGAATCCCCTTCGATCCGGTAGGGACTGAATCTAACCAGCGGCTTTAGAGGCTTCTTTAGCCGTCATATATTCAAGTTTAGCAAATTGTAATAAATGTATATTCCTCATTTTGATGCATAAATTGCCAAACGGATAGATTTTTGCCCGTTGAACCTAGTCCTACCCCTAGTAGGATGCAGGGAAGTTTAGCTTGCTGAGCAGTATCTAAGTTGGAGTTTCGGTAACGGGACTATTGGGTATCATCTAATTCTTCTACTTCTTCTACTTCTACTTCTTCATCTAATTCATCGATAAATTACCATAACACATTTTCATAATTTCAATATCCAATGGAGTATACGAGTAATAATAATAGGAGTACTATCAAATTGTGTAAAATCATCGTTGATGGTTATAACTCTAGGAACTGAAGAAGAACCACCAATTTTTTAGCAGTAGAATTAGAACATGTACTTATTTTACAGTACTAATACGAACACACCTACTACCTTGGATGAACACGCTTTCCCTTTTCAGATATTTTTTAAAATCCATATTGTAATTTATGAATAAATAAATATAACATAACTAAAAGTATGACTAAATAAATATATCACAAGTATATTTAGATAAATAAGATTTAAAAATTAAATGTGTAAAGCGTAGTAAAATTAAATAAATAACAGAAGTAAGTATGTAATGAATGTATCAAGGTCAATGTAGCTTGACCGATTATGACCAATTATCGAATTCAAGTGATGTAAAAACTAGTAAGTAGCAACTTGAAGCAGATGTTGAAAATAGAATAACGCTAAGACAATTTGAATATGAAAATTATAAATTTTGGAATCGGAGAATTAGAGATGCGTAGATTGTTGAGAGATACGAGAGAAATTGAGAATTAATAATTGAGTTGAGTGTGTAGTAGAGGGAATACAAGAGATGAATTGTGAATAAATTATGAAGGAAATGTGGGGTAGTTATATTTTTTAAAAAAGGACCAAAGTGTAATTTCTAAAAAAATTAAAAAAATTAAAAAAATTAAAGGGATGGGGTAAGTGTGGGTTGATTTTCGGGCAATAAAGCCATTGGCGGCCCCAACCCACTTGACTATTTATAATTAAAAAATTTAAATTCTTTTATCCAAACCAAGACTGCCCGCTACCGAGGCAGACCGGGTTGGGACAACCAGTAAAAAACATATCACATTTCGTCCCATGTCCCCTCACCCCTATATCTCGTGAAAAGTCCGGGCCCGTGATGACCCGGGGCTACGGGACCGGAACCAAGCACATGCGGGATGTCCCAGTCGTCTCGACCAGCCCTATCTATGCGTGATTCATGAATTTAGTTCAATTATATATCTCAATCCGGAGTCATTCACTCTGTTAGTTTTGATATTCATATGTCGGTATGTTTATGCATATTCGGCGAATGTTATCAGGGGGAATTTAGTTCTAAGATCGGTCAGGGTTGAAAGCGGAGAAAATAGAAGAAATTTGCACAAGTCAAAGAACGACTTGTCAGGTCACCCAACGAACCATGGAGTGGCTCATGATAGGCCAGGCTAGGGAGGAGTCGTGGTGGGGTGACCATGGGTAGATGTCACGAGTCGTGGTGTCATTTCATAATTTATTGAGTGAGTCATGATCTGAAAGGTGAATTTGGGGTTGAGATTCCAATGGACTTCACGGGTGGAAACCTCGAGTCGTCCCCTACCTCACGATTCATGATGTCATGGGGTGGCGAGTCATTTTCTGTGAATTTAGCAAGGGTATTTTCTTAATTTGAAGCTCTAAGTCTAAACTACATTATTTTTGTCTTCCTCAGAATGTCTGAATTCCTTGTTTCCTACAAACCTCAAGATTGCCCAACCCTACCTACTCCAGCTAAAAGTAACAAACCTCAACTCTTTGCCAAGTGAGTCCACAGCTCCAGTCATACTCGGGAATTCCCCTAAAAACCCTTTGAAAAGATGGTGTAAACAATACACCAAAACACCAAAGAAAAATATTGCCGCCCATTGGAGAAAAATGACAACAAGTGAAATTGAGGCTACCATCAGCTGTCAATCAGAAAATGCAATCCTTAGAACAAAGTGTGACCGATATCGACACTTCCCTTAAGAACGTTGCTCACACATAGAACAAGATGATGAGAAGAGATTCGAAAACATTTGAGAAGAAAGTGAAAAGGCATCCAATCAACATGGGCCTTATCAGAGCCCAGGAATTGCGACTAACCAATATACAGTATGAGATGTGTCCACGGGGAACCTTACTTTTCAACATATAGTCATAGCGACAAAAGGAGATGGCTGACATTAATGAACAAATAAGATACTAAGATACTAGAGGAAGGCTTTTAGCCACTCATGTTCGTACAAATACTAGAAAACATGTTTAAAGTAGCATTAGCACATGAATAATTAAAAAATAATGGAAATTAAGGAACCCTAGGTGGAGTTCTTCCCTTCTCCCTTCGCTCCTTTACGGTTTCCCAAAGATATTTCATGATAAATGATTTTTGGAGCTAAGGTTTGAATTCATAGTAAGTGAAAATTTGCACTTTTTGGCTGTGCATGGACTGCTTCCATGTCACCGAGCTGGATGCCTCAATTTTCTCCATGACACGAAAATGAAAACGGGGGCTTACTGGTTTCTCGGCAGTCGCATGTCTTTAAGAGCTTTACGCAGCGCCCGATGTATGCGGTCCTCCTCGCGTAAAATTGGCAGTGACATGGGCTAGCACGGTAATTGCACAGGTGGCATGGCGCAAATGAGCAGCACTTGGCAGGAATGCCTCTTCTCGCGCAGCATGGCACCCTATTGCACAAACCTCAGCACACAACTTGTGCCACGTAGCACGCTGCCCTTGCCATTAGTCCCTCTCTTTCACTATCTTCATTCGATCTTGACCAATTCTTGTCCATGCTTATTCCTTGTGCCAGATTGGTATTTTAGCCTCAACATGGCATATTACCTACAAGGAAATAAAGGCTAATCACATTGGTTAATTTAGGCACATGAATAATAAAAATCACATGATAACGTAATTAATTTAATTGACAACCATAACCCAATTAAATTATAAAATAGCACTTGGACACGTAATTGTACTATATCACTACCCCACAATTAAGGCCTTGTTCATCCCGAAAAAACTCTTTCACATCTCATGTAGACTCACATAGCTAATTGAAACAAGACAATTCAAGCTAAGGCCACACCGATTATTTTAGATAGCAAAAATAGAGCATGCCAAAGATTTAACCATTAAAATCAAATATAACTTAAGACTTCTAACCTCAAAAATCATTCTCAATCTCTGTCAAAACTCATACGGATCACCGATCAGGAAATTCAACATGAAATTTATCCTTCATTAAACATGTGCCCTCACAACAAGAGAGTTGCCCATTTCTCACTCACAATTCTTCAAATTTAGAACATGTTATGGGTCTATGCATAAGAAATAATCTCACTCTCTCAAAGAATTCACATGCCACGTGTATTGACCCATAAGATTTCCTTTAGTGTTTTACTCGACTAATTTAAGAATGTTCGAAAGTAGATCACGTAGGACTTAATGAGTTGTAATGTAAGCTAAAGACGGGGTAGAGTACTGTTATGGCTAGTAAGTGACTATCTTCCCTAAGCGCTTTTACTACATCACACTTTCCTTATCCCATCCTCTTACTTCACCTTTATTCTTTTCTCTCCCATTTTCCTCTTTGTTTTCCCATTTCATTAGGCACACTTAAGCTATTAGTAAGGAGTACTTAAGCAATTTTTCTTTGCTCTTTTCTTCTTCTACTCCCTACTAACTCTTATTCATTTTTGAACTAGTGCACCTCTATTCTTTTGTTTAACTCCCACAACTACTCACTGCTTTCATCTTCCACTCCTCACTCCTTAACTTCTTTTAAATTTTCACTTAAGTGCTTAGGACTTTTGGATCAAATTCAAGGATAATGAATAGAAGGGATTAGGCTCATTTTATTGTCTAGCAAAATAGGCTAAAGGCTCAATGGGGCTAATTACGATAATATTTCCGAGGTAAGGTAAAGAAAAGATAAATTGGGATCATTCAAAGAAATTCCTAAATCATCTCCTATGATATAAATCCATCATTTCGCATTGTATATACACCAAACAAGTTCTAGACACTACACAGTAGCATGGAATATTCAACAACCTTTTACTCATAGCACATGCTCAATTCAGATAAATTCGGTAGACTCTTAAGTCATTTAATCACAAGGCTGCCAAAATTCAGATTTAAGCACATCGAGTCACATTCAGAGCCTAGGTGTCTCAAACAAAGTTATACAACTGCTCACATGCTTCAAAATTTACCTCACTTGCATCTCACAATCATTTATAGAACACTAACAATAACATCAAGCCATCAATCACCTAAGGGTTCAAAACAAAAAACCCTATTGATAACATTTTCCCTCAAGGCGGTCGTCATCCCTCTATCGTCGGAAAAAGTCCCTAATATATATAAAAACAGCTATGTACAGACACAAAAGAATTTTATTTCTCAGTTCAAAGTCTCCCGTCGAAGAAAAGAGCGAGAAAGAAAAATCAATGGGTAGGTAAATTGCTCAACTCAAAAAATTTTCATCATCCACTACCCTATTAAGCACTAACTTCACCCGAAATCATTAAGCACAAAATTTTGAAATTTTCCTCACCCCACACTTAAAATATGTTGTGCCCCCAAGCATCAAATAAAAAATACAAACAGAATGACAAATACTCCGTGAGGCCTCTAGGCCTAGCTAACAACATGTTTTCTTTATTGTGCCCAAGTGGGTTATTTACCCCCACACTCATCTCTTTCATGCTCATAGCTTCCTCTTCTAAGTGCTCTGAATTCCCCTCAGCCTGTGCTTAATTCACCACCATAAACAATAAAAGGTGAAAATAAAAAAAATCAAAACAAAAGGAAAATATAATTGTACCTGTGGTACCCTTGGGTTGCCTCCCAAGCGGTAGCACAGTTTTTATGTCGTGACACGCCGTGGACTATCCTTCTCAGGACATCCTCAAACCAGGTGTTCCTTTAAAGAAAACAATATTCTTCTCTTTAGTTTTTTAGGGAACAACCTCCTCTTTTTCCCACCTTCTTCAACTCATTCTCTAAACTGAAGCCCTCCATCAGTTGAGGCTGAAATGTGTTCATCTCCTGCGGCCATGGACCCTGGAATCTGCCACCCTATACTTAGCCTCTGACAACACACTAACCTTTCAAAGGTCTCTAATGTGTTATTAGGTTGACCTCTTGGTAGACTCGGAAGAGCTCTTCTTCATCATCGACCCTCATTTTAAGGGTCCTACTCTTACATTTATAATTGCTCCTCTAGTGGCCAAAAATGGCTGTCCCAATATCAGGGACACCTTATCATCAACTTCAAAATCAAGTATGATGAAGTCAGTGGGTATAATGAACTTACCCACTTTGATAAGAAGGTCCTCGATTATTCCATCACAGTGCCACTTGAGACTTGTCTGATAGCTGCAACATCATTCATGTTGGCCTCGTGACCCAACCCCCAAGGTGTTAAATAAAGATAGGCGCATTATATATCTTTGCGCTTGTCGAAAGAGATCATATCTTCCAATTTGCAATTTATATGGGGAGGGTAAAACTCTGGGTCTTTGAGATTTTCGGTATCTTGCTCATTGCACCCTGGCTACACTCCTCTTTTAGTGCAACGGTTTGAACATCCACAAATCGGCTTTGTTGGTGTCACGCCCCTCCTTTGGGGGGTATGAGCGCACACAGTGCCCTATTAGGACCTGTTGCTAGACTCTGAGCCTAAGCATATCTTGTGCCTGTTGCTCTAACTCAGATTCACGGAATCAGATATAACGGTTGTAAATCATGACCACTCCGGCCCGGCGGACCTGCGCCTTGTACTATAACATCGGCTAATCGAATCACACTCATATAGGGAAACCTGTACGGGCCGACAAGGCCACCATGTTGTCTAGTTATCTCTGAATCAAATTATTATAAATGTTGAACAACTATGTGACGTGAGTCACCACACTACTAACAGGATACATTAGGCAATATAAACAACAATACTAAACCGCTAAACATACGCACGGCCCACACATTCGACACAACTAACCTTGGAGATATATACACAATATGCAAGCCTATAAGAATCTTTTGATGAGATGGTTGGGACAGGGCCCTGACCTGTGCTGGCCTGGCGAAAGAAAATAAACTACACTCTGAATATCAAGCTCCGGATGATAGGGCTGATGACTCTGCAACGGCTAGGATCACGAGGATCGGCTCCTCGTCTATGAGTACATGCAGGAAATGATACAGCGCCCCAAACGGGTGTCAGTACCACTGGTACTGAGTATGCAACAAACTGATCATAACTGAATATAAACAACATAACTAGAAACTACGAATAGTAGAAGAAATCTGGAACTATGCGTGATAGAATGCAGGCGGCCTTTCTGTACTGAGAGTAACGTAGGAGCATACCTGTCGACGTGGCGATCTGCTGTCTATTAGCTTTAATAAATAACATATATATACATATATATAAGAAGAAAGGACCAATACCAGCCCAATTATGCCGGAAGGTGCCAACCAACAAACAATCTATATTACCCTACCTGGGTCAAAACCATCCAAAAATAAGTCACTCCACTCGTCTACTAAGTACGAGCACCTCTACCGGCCACGGGTCTCCCATTCCCGGGCTATGGCCTCACGAGATAAATAATTGTGTTTGAGCCCGGAGGACTCAGTGCACATGTCACATGGCTTGTAACTGTGTGTCTGTATCTGTAATCTGTCCCTGGGCTCAAGCGCGCAACAGGGTAAGCTATACTGCTATGCTGATCGCCTGACATGGGGAAAGCTCCATCCCATCTTTTTCCTACTACGGACGACATACTCCTTGGAGTGACGTATCCCCCTCACGGTGGGTCAGCACAGTTACCAGCCGGGCGGCGAGGACGCTCAAAGGGTGCCCTCATATCACAAACAAGTGCTCAACAAACAATAATCATGTATAGCAAGCATGTTTGAGCTGAAAATACTATCTGTACTATGATTTCTCATTACGAACTCTTTTACGTATTATACTAATTCTCATAATGAACTATACTGTATTTGAGATATCATCTGACTGTCTGGCTATACTGTAACTGAGATGTTATCTAACTGTCTGGATATACTGTAGCTGAGATATTATCTAATTGTTTTACTAACTTTCATTAGAATATATATATCATGCAAATAAACATGCTTGCTAGATTCCAAAAACACGCTTGCTAAACTCATACTGGAATCAATTCTCAACTTCTGAATTCCTTTATTCTGTACATCACGCTATCTACTGTACTGGATTACTAACTTGCCAAGGAATTAACTTTACATACTTTTGCCGGATTTTTCAACTAGTGAGCTCGGTCGATACTTCTGCTATTTCTCCCAGCTCATTCATATATATATCAATTAGAACTAAATACACTAATATTTTGGAAAGAAAACATCACTTTCGATATATATATAGCCCCAATTTTGGCTTATCGAAAATGGTCGAAAACTCACTATTTCTCGAAAGTCGGAAGGGAGAAATACTCAACTTTAGGGCTAGGAGTATATTGACACTAATTGGAGCAATTCCACTTACCTTAGCTCGGTAGCACGACGATTCATGGTCAAAATTCACGAAACTAAACCCGAGGAATGCTCCTTGCTGCTAAATACTCATTATCTGAGATTAATTAGAGTTTGGGCCGTGTTTGTGGCATAATCGGAAGGAAATTATCAAGAAATCTCCCTCTCGACCTTTCTAGAAATTATATGAAATAACTTTAAAACTGAAGTGGAGGGGCTTATATAGTAAAGCCTGGACAGGAGCTCCATGTCACGGAGCCCACGCGGAGGCCTTCCCTGTCAGCCGTTGCCATTGCCGGAGGGCTCTGCCCCAGCTCCTTCTAATTGTTCGGCGGTTTTCTTATCCGGTCTTTCCCGGAGCCTTTTCCTAGCATGTATGGCATCAAAACTCTAGCAAATGCGAGTAGGCCATCTATGTGTCGAGCATTTACGGGAATATAACATTCTCCCCCTTAGAACATTCTTCCTCGAATGTAAACTTCTTTCTATAGGAATTCTCCAACTTACTCAACTTATTTCTAGAAAATTTTGGCAGAGTTTCCCCTGTAATATGGACTATCTCAAAAACTGAAATGCGAAAGTCCAATACAGGTACTCCACACAATACTATACAGTATTCATCACGCCCAAAGATTGGAATCGATTATCTCATTATATACTATAAGGACTACATAAAATAACAATGCTAACATACCTTGACTGACTAGGCTCGGAATAAGTGAGGATATCTGATTTTCATATCTTCCTCTTGCCTCCCACGTCTCCTCTTGGTTCACATTACGCCATAGTACCTCGGAAACAATATCTTTAGTTCCCAGTCTACGAGATACACATGCATCTGAATGGCCTATTTGGAACCTCTTCATAGACGACTCTTCATTAACTTTGGACATCCTGGGTAAGGACAACTCTGTGAGGATCTCTATGCACTTCCTTAGCATTGATGCGTGGAAAACTAGATGAACGAACAATTAAGGAGGCAAGTTCAATTCGTATGCCACTGGGCTACTCTCGTGAAGATAAATTAAGGCCCGATGAATCTCGGGCTAAGCTTGCCTCTCTTACCGTATCTCATCACCCCTTTTATCGGAGAATGCTGAAATACCCAGGTCATTCATCAAATTCTGGGTCTCTGCTTGTAGCACATCGGCATATGATTTACGGCGGCTACGTGCGGTCGGTAGAGCGTTCTCTGATAAACACACCTTCTCCTCTGGCGGTAGATAATGCTCATTGTCGGCGGCTCTCCCACTTCAAACCAATGGCTGTGATCTGCATTTTCGCCCATACAATGCCCTCAAAGGGCACCATCTTTGGATAAATTTGAGTGATAGCTATTATTATAAGCAAACTCAATTAGCGGCAAATGCTTATCAGCTACCTCAAAATCTAGCCACACTTTTAGTAGCATGTCCTCAGCGTTTGAATAGTCGTTCTGCCTGTCCCTCTGTGCGAGGTGGAGATGCGTACCGAGTGTCTGCGTTCACGAGAAATCTGAAATGACTGCAAAATCTAGCTGTAAATTGTGCTCCTCTGTCCAGAGATAATAGATGCTGGAACACCATGTAATCTAACTATTTCTACGATATGCAATTAGAAGCATAATCCTCGGCGAGAATGTAGCTTTACGTACGCTCGCAGCAGGGGGTATGGCTGGCACCTAGTGCCCTAGTAAGGACCTGGACTGCTAATTGATGAGCCTAAGCACATCTGGTGCCTGGCTAGCTCTATCTCACATTACGGAAACAACGGGCTATATAATGTTTGTAACTACGACCCCTCAGGCCATTAGGCCTATAGCCACTATTAAATACAATTTCGGCTAACCAAAGTCTATATCTCATGGGGAACCGATGGAGCCGACAAGGCCACCATGCTGTCTAGTCATCTGTGACTCAATAAAAGAATATTACAACTACGTGACCAGCAAGGTCACCACTACTATCCCAGTTATGGCCCTTGCAGCCATGCGATCGAGAAATGCTAAACAACTAAACAAACGCACGGCCTCTGCGACCGGCACAACTAACCAGGAGATGTATAGATACAATTTGCAAACCTCTATAATTACTGATAAAATGATCGGGACAAGGCCCCGACCTACCCATACTGTACAACAAAAGAAAATGAACTACACCTCTTTATATCAAGCTCGGATGACGGGAGGCGTGGCTATAAAGTGGATGGAATCACGAGGGATCACCTTCTGCGTCCTATGAGTACACACCCAGGCAAGTAATGCAGCGCCCCCAGCAGGCGTCGGTACTGCAGTCTGCAGTATGCAAAGCAGCGGACACGTACGGGTCAATAGCATAACCTAGCAACTACGGAATAACGGGAAATAGCTTTGAATCTATAAGGCGTATAAGTTGAATTAGACTTTTACTGTGCATGATAGGGTAGGAGCGTACATGTCGTTGTAGCCGTTTTATATCTGATAACTAATATATAACACATACATACATATATATGTAAGCAAGAATTATGCAAGCCATGGCCGGATGGTGCCAACCAATCAAACAATCTAATACCCCTACCCGAGTCAAAACCATTCAAAATACATCACTCCACTCATCTACTAACTACGAGCACCTCTACCGGCCCCTGGGTCCCCGGCTAGGGCTATGGCCTCGATATAAATAATTGTGTGCAGTGGGAGGACTCTTGTCTGTATCATGCTTGTAAGCGTATCTAAATCTGTTCCCTAGGCGCATGCACTTTGTGGGGTAAACTGTACTGTAATGCTGATCAGCTTTGATATGGGAAAGCTTCATCCCATCTTCGTCCTGCGGGGACCATTACCCTCCTTGGGTGCGTATACCACCGCTCGGTAGGCGGCCACGGTCCCACCAACCCGGGCGCGGGGACGCTCAAGGGTGCCCTCACGACACAATCCAAGTCTCAGCAATCAATAAACACATATATATCAAGCATGTTTAAATTGAAAAATACTATCGGGTCGATTTCTTATTCGAACTCTTTATGTTATACGATTCTCATCTTGCTTTATCTTGAATGCAGGATCTTTATCGACTGCATGGCTGTCTTGTAAAGATACTATCTGACTATATGGCTATACTATAGCCAAGTTACTATCCTATCTACCTGATTTACTTTACTAACTTTTATTCTGAATATATGTCATATTATTCTAAAAACATGCTTGCTAAACACATCTTTTGGGCTATGCGGAGTACGAAATGATAACTCGTCATTTGGCGCCACACTTTACTAACTTTCCGGACTGAACACGATTTAACAACACAAAACAGGTTTACTGAACTTGCACAACTCAATATTCAACTCCGGGAATTCTATTACGGAGTTTGCGTATTATGCTAGGCTAAAGTTGCTAACTTGCAGAAGCGCTTTACATACCTTTACTTCGGGTTACCCGACTAACGGAAAAAGCTCGGGCAGTACTCCAGCTATTTCTCCTAAGTGCATTCACATAAATGTCAATTAGAACTATACACCAATATTCTGGAAGAAAAACCTCACTTTGATATATTTATAGCCCAAACTTTAGCTTATCGAAGACGGTCGAAAACTGCTATTTCTCGAAAGTACGAAGGGAAATATTCATTTTAAGGCTAGAGGCACGCTGACACTAATTTGGAGCAATTCCACTTACCTTAGCCCGGTAGCGGGGCGATTTTCGGTCGGATTTGTGAGTAAATCCTTAGGAATGCTCCACGCTGCTAAATACCTCGGTATGCGAGGTTAATTTGAATTTGGACTGCGATTGGAGCGTAATACGACCGATATTTACCAAAACCTTTCGCACACTATGTTTTTCGCGAGGTTCTCACGGAAATTTTCTGATTTAAATGAAATAAACCGAAGTTGGAGGCTTTATATACTTGAGGCTGGACAAGGCCAGCGTGTCCACGAGGCCAAGCATGGGCTCCCCCTCCGTGACACGTTGCCATCGCGGAGGGGCTGCCGGCTCCTTCCGCGATGGTTCAACAAGTTTCTTGTCGGTCTTTTCCAGGCCTTTTCTAGCATGTATGGCTTTCAAATACTCTTAACCAACATGCGAATAGGCCATTTTATGTGTCGAGGGAATTTTACGGTGTAACACTTTCGGCGGGAAGTGGGCTGATTTCGTCGATCCCATCAGCTATTACCCAAATGGAATCATGTCTATATGCAGTGCAGGGTATATCTTGCTACAAAGTCCATGTTCCTTGCTTCCCATTTCGAGAGAGGCACGGCTATGTCTGAGTTAGCCCACTGGTTTACGGTGTTCCATTTTTATACGCCAAATGGTTAGGACATTGGGCTACAAATTCTGCTATTTCCTTTTCATACTTGGCCACGGTAGATTTTTCCTTGATATCTGGTACATATTCGTGTGCACAGTGGAAAATAGCGGGCGTAATGTACCTCATTTCATAATCTGCTGGCAGGCTGAAATATATGGAACACGAGAGGTGGCCACTTTTACATCGTGACATTTCATCCTTAGTTATCTGAAATTCTGGCGGTTTCCCTTGCTGAATTCTGTCCTTAAGCTGGACCAGGTTAGGATCTTCATATTGCCGTTCTTTTACCTCCACAATAATAATGACGACACAACGGTGTTCTGAATTACCAGCTCTATTGTCCTCTGTTTACGCCCTGCGAATGGCTAGGCTGGCTAATTGATGTGTTTCTCTGACCATCTGCTTCTCGGGCTGCAAATGCGCCAAACTACCCATTGATTTACGGATGAGAGCATCTTCTGCCATTGCTTCCCGGATGATACGAGAATGTCACGTCATAATCTTTCAATAACTCCAACCCAATGCCATCGCAAATTCAACTCCCTGCGAGTGAAGATATCTCATGTATGGCTCTTATGATATGTGAAAATATCCACATGGATGCCATAAGTAATTTCTCCATATCTTTAAGGCGTGGATCACTGCTGGCTAACTCAGGTCGTGGGTAGGGTAATTCTTTTCGTGTTTCCTCATTTTTCAGAGCATACGCAATCACTTTACCATAATGCATCAACACACAACCGGCAATACCTGATCGTCACAATACACTGAATAACCTTCCGTACCTTCCAGTAGTAACACTGGAGCGGAGTTAATCTGTCTTTTAATTCTTGGAAACTCTACTCCGTGCCTCATCCCTTGAAACTTTCTGTTTTCTATGTCGACAGTCGAGGTGCTGCTATAGTGGAGAATCCTCAACAAATCTTCTGTAATATCTACGCTAATCCCAAAAACTACGGACTTCGGTCGGGCGGTAGATCTAGGCCATGTTTTGACTACTTCTATTTACTGTGTCAACTGTACCAACATTTGACACAATATGCCCCAAGAAGGCTCTTGAGTTCGACGGAATTCACATTTGGAGAACAGCATGGCGGCGGTCCCTAAGAATGCAGACCAGCGTAAAGTAGATGAGCCTGGTGGTCTGCCTCAGAGCGAGAATACACAACAGAATATCATCAATAAATACTATCACGAACATTTCAGTATGGTTCTGAAGGTGTTGTTCATCAAGTCCATAAATACTCTTTGGGGCATTCGTCAACCCAAAGGACATAACTAGGAATTCAAGTGGCCATATCGGGTCTGAAGGCTGGTTTGGGAATGTCTCTTTTTCACGAACTCGAACCTGATCTATCAGACCGTAAGTCAATCTTGGAAAAATATCTGGCCCCACATGCTTGATCAAACAAATCATCTATTAGGAAGCGGATATTTATTCTTGAGCGCCAACCTTATTCAACTGCCGGTAATCTATACACATGCGGGCGAGCCATCCCCTTCTTTCTCACAAATGAAACTGGCACACCCCTGGTGAAGTACTCGGCTTGATAAAGCATATCCCCTAGCAGGATCCTTTAGCTGCTCCTTTAATTCTGAGTTCAGCGAGGAGCCATACGATACGGAGAGTTGATATGGGCTGAGTGCACAGTAACCAAGTCGATTGCAAAATCTAGTTCCCTTTCAGGGAATACCCGGTAACTCAAATGCAGAAATACATCGGGGAATTCATTCACCAGACGAGACTAGAGTGTCGGAGACTCTGCCGAACATCACAGACACGACTGGGGTATAAATACATCCCTTAGCTATCAATTCCCTGCTGAAGGTAGGAAATAAACCTTTTGGGCGTCCTTTGTGCTGCCCTTCCACTCTCGCACTGCCTCCTGGAAGTGGAATCAGGACATCTTGGTCAACATTCTACGTTGGCATAGCACGGCCTGTAATTCCTTGCCATAATGGCATCGAAATCAATCATTTAGTTCTACGGATCTCTTGTGGTCTGAAGATCAGCAACCTCTCTGTACACCCTCGATAATTTTGCTAGCTATATTAGTCACCGACGGAATTATAGATACTAAGAAGGGCTGATGTAACAATTCTGATGCAACACTGAACTTTCGAGCCACAAATGGGGTAACATAGGACAAAGTGGACCTAGGATCAATCGGTACTAGCGGGGCATGGGCAAATAGTCATCATACACATTGCCATATCTGGAGATGCCTCTGAGTCCTGTCTCCTAACATTAATGCATAGGTACAGCTTGAGCCCTACATGACTAGGATTACAGTCTACCTCGGCCTCTACCTGCAGACACGAGGGCCTACGCCCTGCGAGCTTCTGCTGGGCTCGTGGCCCTACGGATCCCCTATCTTGGCTATCTCGGCTACCTTGCCCCAGACAATCTCTCATCGGTGCCCCTCCTGCCCACATATATAACATCCTAAGAGGTATATCTACAAGCTACGATGTGAGGTCGGCTGCAAATAGGGCAAGGTGGTGTGTATCTGCTCTTGCTCTACCCTTCTCTGCTAAAGGTGAATCCACTTAGTTCGAGCCTGGCCACACTCGGTGCCCTCGTGAATAAATCTACCCCTCTTGTTGTGGTGGAGATGGCGTCTAGGGGGCCCTGTCACGACAACAGGAATTTTAGGTCCTCTCTGAACCTCCCTCTGTCTCATCTAATCTATCCACACAATGTGTACTCTGATTTGTCATCTCTTGTCTGTTGCCGCTATCTAAGGCCCTCAATAGTACGGCGAAGGCACTTTTGGGCAATGTCCATATCTTCCGTAATGTAGGCTTGTCATGCATGCCTCGGTAATGATACGGGTTGAGACCCATAATAAACGGTGGACTCTGGATGGCGTAGTGTCCACAAAGTTGGGTATGGCGGGCTAAGGAGTCAAGCGTAACGCTCCCGCCCCTGCTCCAAGTGCAAGCGCTCCATCCAGAACTGCTAGGATCTCCCGTGGAAAATAACGATCGAGGAAGGCCTCCGAGAGAAGATGGACCGAGGTCGGAGGGGCAACATCTCTCCTCGAGACCTTTCCCAGCTCTCGTACCATAATACGGTATGTTTCGCAGCAGTCTTGCCATCTCAGGCGATTAGTAGGTGTCACATGCAATGGGAAGATTCTACGCATCTAATCTAGGAAATCACAGGGTCCTCTTTACGATCTAACCACATGGTATGGGGGACCCAATGCCAAAAATTCCCTGACCCTCGAGCGCAGTCCACCTAATGGCTCTCTGTCATGGCGCGGCCCGGCGAGTGGCCATACGTACAGCCATAACAACTGCACTGCGAACTTCTGGGTCGGATGGTGTAGGTACGGAAGCTATCGGAGCGATGTCGTTCGAATGGCTCCTGGTGAGATGGGGACTGTTGTGAAGGCTGTGATGATGCCTCTATGTCGCCCCTGAGATCGGGCTGATTCTGAATGGCTGAGGCATCTGTAGTGCCTTCTCATCTTGCGGTATCAACCTTCTACCTGTGGGAGGGTGTCGTTGGTCTGCCATTTTTATCGTAGACAAAGAATATGATAGTTTTAAAACTCGACCCTATACTATACTATTCTATGGCACATTGAATATGAAGAAAGAGTAACCATCCTATTATGCCTTGCAGCCTCTTGCCTATAGTATGTGAACACAACCATCCATAGACAAAGACTCTACTTAGCACGGCTTGGACTCCACAGAGCTTGACCTGCTACGATACCATATTTTATCACGCCCCTCCTTCAGGGGTATGACTGGCACCTGGTGCTATTAGGACTTTGAATTGCTAGACTCTTACGAGCCTAAATCGGTGCACGGCTGGCTCTAACTCGGATTCACGGAATCAGGGCTATATAACGTCGCCAGCCCTGTAGCCTCTGGCCCATTGGGCCTATAGCCACCTGTACTATAACATCAGCTAATCAGAATCACACTGTATAGAAACCTGTGCGGGCCGACAAGGCCACCATGCTGTATCTAGTTATCTCTAAATCGGTATTATAAATGATGAACAACTACATAGTAGGCATGGTCACCACTACCTAGCCCCAGATCTGACCCCACCACACCAATATAAAAAAACAATACTAGAACAGCGTAACCTGCCCGGCCCCACACAGCCAGAAGCACAACTAACCACGGGGGAGATATACACAATGCAAGCCTCACAGAGAATGCGTGGTTGGGAAAGGGCCCCGACCCGGTACTGTACAACAAAGAAAATGAACTACACCTGCTGAATATCAAGCTCGGGATGACGGGGGCTGATGACTCTGCGCTGGCTAGGATCAGAAGGGATCCACTCCACCATCTTTAGTACCCTGCGGAGCCGTAATGCGGTGCCCCCAGGCAAGCATCGGTACCACTTGTACCAGTATGCAAAGCAAACTGATCATGGCGAATATAAACAGCATAACTAGAAACTCTAAACGGTAAAGAAATCTGGAGGCTGTCTGGGCCGATAGAATCTGAAGCAGGGTGTTGTGTGCCCGAGTAAGGCTCTACACATCGGCGTGGCGATGCAACGTCTATTAACTAGCTAATAAATAACATATATACATATACAAACAAGCAGGACCAATACCAGCCCCATGGCGGAAGGTGCCAACCAACAAACAATCCATATACCCCTACCCCGGTCAAAACCATCCAAAAATAAGTCACTCCACTGCGTCTACTACCTACGAGCACCTCTAAGCCCCACTGGGTCTCAGCTCGAGCCTATGGCCTCTGATATAAATAACTATGTAGAACCTAGAGGACTCCTGTCTTGTAATCTAGCTGTAACTGTGTCTGTATCTGTAATCTGTCCCCTAGAACAAGCGCGCAACAGGGGGTAGCTATGCTATGTTGATCAGCCTGATATGGGGAATTTCCATCCCATCTTCGTCCTACTGCGGACGGCACCACTTCTAGAATTGACCATCCCCACCCACTTCTGATGATCGACACTGTGCCTTGGGGCGAGGACGCTCAAGGGTACCCTCATATCAATAAGTCTCAACCAAACAATAATCATGTATAGCAAGCATGTTTAGACTGAAAATACTATCTCTATTCTAATTTCTCATCCTGAACTCTTTTCTGTGTTATACTGATTCTCATAATAGACTATATTGTGTATTTGAGATATCATCATTTATCCTGGCTATCTTGTGGCGAGATGTTACTCCGGCTATGCAGCTATCACATGTTGAGATGTTATCCGACTATCTGATATTGCTTTACTAACTTTTATTCTGAATATATATCATAACATTATAAACATGCTTTACAGTTGCCAACACGCTTGCTAAACTCATATCTTGGACTCGATTCTCGACTTCGAACTAACATTCTATACATCACGCTATCTTTGGCGGGATTACTAACTTGCGAAGAGACTAGCTTTACCTTAAGCCGGATTATTTCAAATAACGGGCAAAGCTCGTCGATTACTTCTGCTATTTCTCCCAACTGCATTCATATATATATCAATTAGAATTAAATACAAATGATACGGAAGAAAACATCACTTTAATTATATATATAGCCCAAATTTGGCTTATCGAAAAATGGTGAAACTCACTATTTCTCAAAGTCCGGAAAGGGAATGCTCACTTTAGGGCTAGGAGTATATTGACGCTAATTTTGAGCAATTCCACTTACCTTAGCTCCCGGTAGCATGACAATTCGCGGCCAATTTCATGACAAACGTAAGGAATGCTCCTTGCTAAATACCTCGGTATACAGATTAATTCGAGTTTGGACCATGTTTGGCGTAATCGAAGTTTATCAAGAAACCTCGTCTCCCTCGGTTTTTTACCTCACGACCTTTAAAATTATGAAATATAGCTAAATTGAAGTGGAGGAAGCATATGAAGCACGGGCGGGCCTCAGGTGTCCACCCAGACCAGCGGAGAGCCACCCTGCAGTGGCACGTTGCCATCATGGAGGGCTCTTACGGCTCCTTAGTGAGGGGTTAGAGCGGTTTCTTATCCGGTCTTTCTCCGGGCCTTTTCTAGCATATGGCATTAAAACTCTTAATCAAAATGCGAGTAGGCCATCTACGTGTCCCGAGCATTTGGTGTAACAGTTGGCCACCACATCTTTCAAGTACTTAGCATGCATTATTCTGCAAAACATCAAGCAAGTCAAATTATGTGATGTTCTTTGAAATGTCGAAGAACTTTTTAAAACATTCCTCTTTCTTGCTCTTTTTGAGCCTTTGTGTGAATGGTGATGGTGGTCTCTGTGTTGTTGCAATGATAAATGTGCATTTTGTTGCCGACACTACGATTATCACCCTTGTGTTCGGTGGTCCCTTTCTAACCAGCTCTGTTGCACCTAATTTTTTTCCTTTGGTTGAGCATCAACAGTACCTTCGCTCCTAAGACTAATGGCATTAACCTGTCGGGGTTTGTATTTGTCACTCGGTAACCCTCCTTGAGGTCTAATGTGCTAAGTAGCTGCTAATTGACCCAACAACTTATTTTCAATCGATGCCATCCTCTCACGATTGTCGCAGTGGAGTACGCGAAGCCATAATTTTCTGTAACATCTCCTCAATGTTGCTCTTTGTAGCCACCGATGCGCGTTACGCTACTATTACTACTGTTGTTGAGGTTGCTGGTAGATCTAACCTCGATTTCCACCCCAAGAAAATTTGGTTGGCTCTTCCAATTCTTGTTGTAGTTGTTCCCAAATTAAGTTGCTTTCTCTTAACCTTCCCAACAAAATAGTAGGATTTATGATTAGCCTACGCCAAGATTCTGCGTATTGCCTTACCGCAGATTTCACACCAGCTAGGGCCTGCTTTGAATTGCATTCACTTGTCCCTACTGTTGGTTCATGCTCGGTTTGTTTAACGGGTCATCATATGATGCTGAAAGGATGCTAGTTGTGTCGCTAAGGCGTGACACCATCACCTCTATCAGCCCTACTCTCTTACCTGCCCTCTTAATGATTCACTGTGCTACTCTGGATTTCGTTGAGCAATCCTGTTAAGCAGTGTACAGCTCATCATAAGTCTTCTCAATGCTTTCCCACCCGATACAGAGCCTATTAAAATTTTGGTGAGTCTAGACTTTCCAAAAAGGTATGGTCTAGCACTTCATTGGTATGCTGGTGATGGGGAAGTCTCTCAATAATGACTTGAATCTCTCCCGAGCAAATTACAAGTTCTCCTCCAGCCTCTACACTTGAAGCAATATTTCACTCTTGAGTTTGGCGGTCTTGCATGAAGGGAAAGAATCGATGAGGAACTTCTTTGCTAAGTCGTCCCAAGTAAGATTCGGTGGCTCGGCCTTCAACCACCTCTTTGCCTCTCCCAACAATGAAAATGGGAAGAGTGTGAGTCGGACATAATCAGTTGACACTCTGGTTGGGAAGAAAGTGTCACTGATTTCCAAGAAGTTTTGTAAGTCTTTGTTGTGGGTCTCATGAGTCATCCCGAGTGAGCGCGATTGAATGTGTTTGCACCATATTTCTTCAATTCAAAGTTCCCTCACGGGCTCTGATTACCAAATACTGGAGATCATATTCGTCACTAGTGGGTGCCACTTCGCGAACTGGTCGGGCTGCCATTTGATCGGTAATAACTACGCGGCCTAGCGGTGGATGTTGTTGCAATTGCTCTTGTAATATTTTCAACTTTCGCTCTAGAGCCTCCCTTATGGCATACATGCGAGAAAAGCGGGGAAAGGCCAAACGAGTGCCAAGTTGGAACTTGCAAGGTAACCCGCGGCGCGGAGGGGCAATGTGGCGCAGTGGGACCTCAGCGTTAGCCAACGTGGCATGGAGCCAAATGGCGCGTTAGCCGGCGTGCACGATTGCCATATATTTTCTGCGGTATATAGGCCCCTCACCCTTTAACATTATATCATTTTTCCATTGTACGGCCAGAAACAGAGGGAGGATGAAGAGAATATATTAATTTCGTCCGATTACGCCATCAAAAGCGGTCAAACTCAAATTAACTTTGGAGTGAAGTATAAGGCTGCGGGGAGCATTTCTCTGAGTTAGTTTGCGAAAATCACCCTACGAAACTTCGACCCGCCGAGTCAAAGTGATTGGGTGCTCAAACTAGTGTTAATACACTCCGGGCTTAAAGTAAGTATTTCTCCTTCTAGACTTGAAATTATGAGTTTGACCGTTCTTCGATAATTAGAATAGTCGATAAGTTATATATATAATATTGTTTTCTCAGTATAATAATGAAGTTAATTCTATTCCTTCGTGAATATGATTACAGTCGGGGAGAATAGATGAATATTAGCCGAGCTACGTCAGTTAATCGAAAGCCGGTTGTCAGGTATAAAGCCGGTTTCTTTCGGCAAGTTAGTTGTCCCGATTATAGTAAACGAGTATATATATTCCAATAGAGTATTTCAGAAACTGTATAGCATCTCAGTATGAAATTTAGTAAGCATGTTAGAAATATTATGTCGTGTTTCGCATGAGCACTTAGTAAAAAGCATAAGTCTCGACCCAGATTATTTAAGAAATGTTGTATCATGCTTTAGTATGAAATTCAGTACAACATGTCAAAGATTATATTATTAATATGAGATTCATTATGTATTATATGCAGTCATTGCTATCGATTGAAACTTGATTGTATTGTTTTGGGTTGGATTACTAGCATGTCAGTGAACTGCCCCCAGGGGTTAATAGCTGTATCGACTCGTCCGCGAGAGGATAGGATACGTCGCTCCAGCAGTGTTATTCCATCTGCTAGGGACGAAGATGGTCTCAGTTCCCATATTTTTCCTTTGTCGCCTTTTATACACCCCCATCGGGCTTGGGGTGTTAATTTCAAGTCCCTACGGACTCGGGGAATGCAGTTATAGTTAGGGACCCGAGTGGCCCAAATTTGCATCGCAAAGTTGGCGGGTTGCTATGGTTATTTGGTGATGTGGTATGACTGGTGAGGTAAATAGATTGTGATGATTGTACCTTCGACACGGGGGCCAAGTAAGGTTTATGTTGTGTTATGTTATGTCATGTTATTTTAGTAATTTTAGATGAATGGTAGGACGCCACGTTACTAGGTACGACTCCTACTCTCTTTAGAAAATAGTTAAGGTTAGTCCTGTACCCACTTATTCTAGTCAATTTGGTGAGTCTTTGTGTGCTCTGTACTATTAGTTTCATTATTTACTTTCGATTATATTTAGTTGTTGCTTTGCATACTCGGTGCGAGTGGTACTTGACTCCCGTTTTGGTGCTGCATTACTTGCCTGCAGGTACACAGATGAGGAGCAGATCCCTAAATGATTCCGATCAGCGCCATAGCCTTCGGCTGGCCTCGCCGGGGGCATGGAAAATAGAGGTGTACTTTCCTTTTGGTTGTATAGTATGGGTAGCCGGGGCCCTGTCCCGACCATCTTATTATTCTTACGGCTTGCGGTGTATCATATTCCCTGTGGTCGGTGTATATTTTCCTTTGTGGTTAGCTGTATTGACGTGTGGGGCCTTATATAGTTGTTAGTTGGAGGGCTTGTCATTGTGGATCGGTTTAGTGCTCGATTTCATTTCTTAGATATAACTAGAAAGCATAGTGTCCTTGTCGGCCGCATAGGATCCTTATGGTTGTTGCAGTTGGGTGTTTATATCCTTACGGTGGCTATAGGCCTTGTCGGCCGGAGTGTGTTTACCAGTAGTTATATAACCCCACGTTTGCTGAATCGAGTTAGAGCCGGCCTGGCGAAGTGCTTAGGCTCATTGTTAGTCCGGGTCCTAGTAGGGCACGGTGCCGGTCATGCCTCCAAGGTGGGGCATGACACGATGTCTAGCTCATCTCGTTTTTAGTAATAGCGAGGAAAATTAGGTATGATTTCTATCTATTATTGGTATCGTAAGGTAAGAACTTGCTCCCTACATTCTCATGTTCTTGCCTAAAGTAACGTGCTTACAAGAAGAGTAAAAGAGAGTGGAAATTAAGGAACCCTAGGTGGAGTTCTTCCATGCCTTCGCTCCTTTATGGTTTCCCAACGATATTTCGTGATAAATGATTTTTGGAGCTAAGGTTTCAATTTATAGTAAGTGTAAATTTTCACTTCTTGGCCGTGCATGGACTGCCTCCATGTCATGGAGCTGTACGCCTCAATTTTCCTCCTTCACACGATGCAAATGGGAAGGCTTACTAGTTTTCTCGATAGTCGCATGTCTTTGGCAAAGGTTATGTGCGACGCCCGGCATGGCACGACCCTTCTCGCGCGCGATGGCCCGCGTGGCACGGGAGCTGGGCGTAGTAGTGCCTAGCGCAGCACCGGCGAACGCGTGGCGCCTTTGGAATGCCTCTTCTCGCACAACATGGCACGTGTGGCACGACCTCGGCGCGCGGCTTGTGCTGCGTGGCATGCTGCCTTGCCGGCAATCCCTCTCTTGCACTATCTTCATTTGATCTTTCACCAATTCTCTTCGATGCTTATCCCTTTTTTCTTGAACATTATTTTTAGCCTCAACCTTGGCATATTACACGTACAAAAAAAGGCTAATCACATTGGTTAATTTATGCACATGAATAATAAAAATAACATGATAATGTAATTAATTTAAGTAACAAACATGACTTAATTAATTTGTAAAATAGCACTTGGGCACATAATTATGCCCATGATCGGTTATTGTACTCATGCAACATAGTAAAGTTATAGCCTATGCTTCCGGGCAATACGAAGTCCATGAAAATTGTCAGATAAAGTTCGGGTGGTGGTGGTGGTATTTGCCTTGAATATTTGGAGACACTATCTATTCGGGGCCCATGTGTTTACGGACCACAAAAGCCTACAAGATGTCTTTATCCAGAAGGATCTAAATCTACGTCAAAGGAGGTGGTTGGAGTTGCCAAGTTATATTAGCAGTGCCCTTTTCCATCCAAGAAAGGCTAATGTGGTAGAAAACATAGCGTTGAGCTTTCTATGAGTGTGTCCCATGTAGATGAGGGAAGAGGTTATTAAAGGATGTGCATCGGCTTGCACGACTAGGAGTTGTCACGGTTGACTGGTGGATGGTAGTGTTATTCTTCGTAATGGATCGAATCATCTTTAATGGCGATATTAAAGCTAGACAAGACGAGGATCCTATTTTTGGAAAGTTAAAGGAAGTTTTTCAGAACCAGAAGGTGGAGGCCCTCTCTCAAAAGGGAGATGGTGTGATTTGATATCGGGAGTGGTTTTGTGTTTGAATGTTGATGATTTGATAGATCGGATCTTGCACGAGGCTCACGGTTCTAGATACTCTATACATCTAGGTGTCACTGATAACGTCCAAAATATATTCCTTAACTCAAAGAATATACACGGGCAAAGTATAGAAACAAGTAACCCGGCAGTGTGAGGTCAAATTCATTAGGACAAAGGCGATCATTGTTTAAGAAGGAGTTCGAACGCAGGTGGTAAATGATAAGTAGAAAAGCGGTAGGAACTAGAATAAATAGTGCAGGAGTTCGAACGCAGGTGTGGACTAAATAAATCAATGGGCAGTCTTGGCCCTATTGAAAATACCAGTGAAGATCCAAATCGAAAAGTGAAAAACATTCATAGTTGGGGGAATCCGGACAATTCTAGTTGCAATAATGTTGATTATTTATTCGGCGTTAAAGACATTCGGAATTTCATCTCTGATGACACTTTCTTAGTTAGTGATAGGAATGGAGACAGTTATTCCATCTATTTTGATATTGAAAATCAGATTTTTGAGATTGACAACGATCATTCTTTTCTGAGTGAACTAG
>JACEIK010013484.1:3550-16579 GCA_018107945.1 Datura stramonium
ATCCATATTTCACCATCAAAATCACTCTACTCTTACCATCTACTATATACTCACTTGAAGGTGCTCTTGCAATCTTGAGCGATTTTCCTTTTTGAGGCTAGAAGAGTGTGCAAATAGTCTTCTAATTTGGTAACATTTCTTTGTCCCTTGTTTTAATTTGAATATGGTTACATGATTCTGTAGGAGTACTATTTCCCTTCCCTTCTTTGTTGAAATTTTTAATGTGTTATGATTGTGATTGAAGTGGGTATGTGCTTTTTTGATGAGATTATGAAGAGGGTGAAGTCTGAGTAACCCATTACATTAAGAACAAAATTTTTCTCAATGATAGACCGAGTGACACCAATCTTAAGGGCTTAAACGTCATAAATATGTGTAAGAATGGAGTATAATTGCTAGTCTTTTGATTGTAGTGAAAATGTGTTAATGGGTGTTTGTGTGAAAGGGAGTCAGAATTGGGGATAGGAAAAGCCGGCCATTCACTGGTCCTATTCGCCAAAATGCCGCTTGAGGCGCCGGTTCACTCTAAAATTGGTCTTGTCTACTGAGTGAATCCGATGCTACATCGGCGGTTCGCGAATGTGACCGGCGAGACGCTGCTTTAACTATTGAAAATGGTTGGATTTACCTAGTTCTCTGTTAAACACCGGCGTCTAGTCGGCGGTTCGCGAATTGCCTTCGGCGAACCGCCGATTGTTCGTCGGTACCATTTTTCTAGAATTGTTTGATCAATACTTGGTTCTCAGTTATTCTTTAGATTAGTTTCTTTTACTTTAATTTCTATTTCATTATCTTGTCACTAACATACTTTTTGCATAAACACAAATCATGTCATCCTCTAGGTCATCCAGCATAGGAAAGGCCCCTGCTTCATCTGCTAGCAAGGGAAAAGGAAAAGCAAAGGCTGCTCCCCCACACGCCAACACTAAGGAGGCTATTATTCTATGTGTTCCTAACATGAAGGAGCACTACGTCATCTGCCAAGGATGCTTTATCACAGTAGAGAAGAGGTTCGACTTGGCTGGGTTGAAAAGTGACTTCCCGAATATAACAGAGTAGTTCACCCACTGGAAATGGCATGCATTTGCCAACCCTTTGCCACCATAATACCCTATCCTTGTTACAGAGTTTTATGCCTCCTACCATGCCCGCTAAGATAGCATGCAACATTGGGGCAAGGTGGATAAACTTCCCTACCTTCCTTCGATGATGATTCGTGGGGTAGAAGTGGATATCACTCTGGTTGCCATTAATTATCTATTTTGGGAAGATGAGATAGACTTTGCCACGGAATATATAGCACTGGTGGCCAATATGAAAGACTAATATAGGTGGGTGGCTAGCATGATTGCTATTGATACTCCCCTATGGGCCTTCGTGGGTGGCTAAATCTCTCGCCACGATTTGAAGCTTGAGGCCAAGCTATGGTTGGATTTTATTTGCTCTCACATCATCCTAGCGAAGAATGAGCAGCGGGTGACCATGGAAGAAGGTATCTTGATCGCTTGCATTATGTCAGGGGTCCCCATCAACTTTGGTGAAATTTTTGCTCAGCAAATGAAGAAGAAGGTGCGGTAGTCCAGCACTTCCATGCCATATGTTGTGTTGATCTCGCAACTTTGTGCAGCAGCTGGAGTGCCTCTTTTTTTGGATGAGACTCCTTCTTCTGCTCTAGGAGTTATCACTATTGAAAGGAAGAGAGATGTTGAGGCACCGGTAGTGAAATAGAAGTGCCTGCAAGCCTTCAGCATACAAGAGGAAGCCCTATCCCATGGGTCAGTCCAATCTCCCACCGCACCAAAATTCAATGTGCCCCATCCTGACATGTTGGGCCAAGTATCGGGTGACATATCCCAGCCCAGAGTTTATCCGCCTCCCCAATCTTCTCAATCAAGTGGTCTCTATCTTCTTGTGGAGATGAAAAACTCGCATGAGAACCAGCTTCAACGCTTGGCCAAGAGTTTCCCGGCACTCATTGCCAAAACTATCAAGAAGGAGCTCCAGTCACTATACGAGAATGTCGAGAGTTTGTGCAAGCGGGTGGATATTGTAGAAGGGGAAGTCACGTCCCTCCAAACTGAGGTGCAGGAATGGAAAAGTCGGACTTCAATCAAAGTGCCTGACATGAGTGCTTTGGATGCTGCAATAACTTCTCCATCTTCAGCTCAGGGACCAACTTATGACTTGTTTGAAGGGCGCGATGATTTTGCTAGGCTTCGTGATGCCAGCGGAGGTGATGGTGGTATGAGGTTGATGCTGAAGACCAGTGACCCATTCAGGGAGTTTCTTGTCTCTTCTCCCGTTGTTCTTTTTGCATAATACATTGGGGACAATGTATGACCTTAAGTGGGGGAAGGGATAAGCGCTGTTGATAGGGNTTCCCAACAACGGGGGAAGGGATAAGCGCTGTTGATAGGGGGGGTATTTGTGTTTTAATTTGTTTTGTTTCTTAAGCTTGAGTAAGTCCAGCCATTGTCGGGCTATTGTTATTGATGATTGCCCTTGTTGTGCGTTTTTTGTTATTTGACTGAATGATAATTGATTTGCGTTCTTGTGAGTGGTAATTAGTGACTCATTGGGGTCTCCCGGTTTTAAGCATTGTATTTTGAAATTTTCGAATGAGATGACCCCAAATTTATTTTTCGCCATTGTAAATAGAATAGTGCAGAAATTAAAACTCTGGGGGTTTTCTTTGTACCACGGTTCTTTCCCAAGGAGCATTCTTTTATTTCAGTTAATTTTGTTGTAGAACCGGGTTGGTTTTTCCCGATTATGGATTGAGTGGCGAAATTCTTAAGGGAAACACCATGTCACTTTGAGTTTGTTGTGAAGTTGTTTTAAGAGGCATCAACTAAAATTTTTTCTTGTGAGGGGAATGAAAATGTGAAAACAAGGGCATAAAAATGAAGATAATGAGCAAGTGTTGACGCTGTAGCATAGTAATCTTGGTCGTACATTGTAAAATTCCCTTCTTGACTTATGATGTTTGCCTACTTGATGTCCTAATGTGATGTTTGTTTTGGAAAATGACTCTTGTAGACCCTTTAAGGGTGATGCTTTGTGTGGTAAGGATGTTTTTTGTTAATCTTGTGCATTACATCTTGTCTAGAACTTTCCCTAAATGTGATTCAAGGAGAAATCCTAGATGTAGTTGCACTAAGGAAATGAGTTTAGGCCCTCAGTTGTCGATCCACTTCAACCATATGACCTCCATGATCATTAATCCATGTGAGCCAATTTTGATCCTTAAAACCTTTCCTTGGCAACCACATTACAAGCCTTAAGACCATTCTTAATACCTTTTTTGGCCCCATTCTCCCTAAATGCTAAGGATAAAAGAAGTGCTGAAGCAAGGCTCAATACCTAAGAAGAAAGGAATGAGAAAAGGCAAATGTGAAAGATGAGTCAAGAGCCTAAGTTTGAGGGTATGCAAAACAAAGGGGAAAGACAAGAATTATAGTGTAAGGGGAACATCACCTTTCGTCAAAAGTGCACACAAAGAGGAATCCAAAAAGAAAAAGACTAATTGTGTGAATTAGTGTCCCCTCTTGAGGTAATAAGGCTAGTGAAGAAGCTAAAGAGGGGATATAAGGGAGATTATTAATGAAATGAAAGGCATCAACAAGTAAAGAAAGAAAAAGGAGGTTGAATGAGCAAAAGTGTTGTAAGGCATGGCACAAAAAGCATTAGGGAGGATCTAGTCACTACATCCAAATGTTCATCGTACCCTGACATTAAGCCTACATCACAGCCCGCAAGTCCTAAATTATTCTAGGTGCAGCTATTCTATATTAGTGGAAAATTATTGTTCGCGCTCCAGCGCACGCGGTCATACAAGTAATAAAATGGCCCTTTTTAAGAGTTGGATATCGAACCAATGGGGACTAGACCAATTCAGTGAATATTCAAGTTCAAGTGTAAGATAAACCTTCACAAGTGTTGATTATAGAAATTTTGAGAAATTATAATTAAGTCTAGGGGTGATCATAAAATACTTGAGAAACAATATAAGAAGAAACTAGAGTTAAGGCCTAATAATCATGCAATGCTACAATTCTCAATGGTTCGAGTATGAAAACTATAGTTGTTGTCTCACATAATTAAAATGATATGTTCATGGTCTTTCGAGCCTCTAAACACGACAAACAAGTCTCACATCTACATCATTGAGCGGGGATGTGACGTCCTAATTCGTGAGCAATTTAATTACATGGACGTGGTTTACGGAGTTTGCACCCTTGATTAGGGACTTTCGTACCTCTAATCATTTAACCGAACTTAGCTTCACAACTAATTCTGTGAGTGGTGATCTGATCATTCTAAGGTGGTGTCTAGCTCATCTCATTTTAGTAACCAAGCAAGGCAAATTAGGTATAATTTCTATCGTAACCGCGAATCCTATCGTAAAGATAAGAACTTGCTCCCTATATTCTTATGTTCTACCCTAGGGTTACTCTTTCAAGCTTTTACCTAAGCATAACACATTTGTTTTCATGGTGATCAAGCATAAAAACAACAATAATGAAGAATGTAAGACAAAATAACAACTAAAACTCAAACCATTGAAGAATTCATGCAATTACAATCATATTATGTAGCCTCAACCCTAGAGGAAGGGTTTAAGCCACTCATGTTCATACAAATACTTAAAAACATGATTCAATCAATGTAATTACAAGAATAGTTAAAGGAGAATGAGAAAATAATGAACCCTAGGTAGAGTTCTTCACTTCTCCCTTCGCTCCTTTACGGTTTCCAAAAAATATTTTGTGATAAATATTTTAGAAGCTAAGGCTTCAATTTATACTAAGCTGAAAAAATGAAAAATTTTGCCTGTGGTGGAACAGCTCCCTGTCATGGAGGCTATCACGGAGATTTTCCTCCGTTCCACAGGGAAAACACCGAAAACTAATGGAACGTGTCTACTCGGCAGGTCTTGCGTGAGGTGCCTGCGCATCGCCCGGGCTTGGCACGCTGCTGGTCGCGCCATGCGCCTGCCGTGGTAAGTTGCCATAGAATAGGGCCACCGGATAACACTTCCCACGCGACATGGCATGGCATGGCACGGCCTCAGCGCGCAGCTTGTGCTGCGTGGCTCGCTGCCCTTGCCGACAGTCCCTATCTTTAGCCTGCCATGTTGCCTTCATTTGCCATCGAGTCCGAACTTCATTCCTTTGATTCAACCGTCATATTTTAGTCCCTCACATGCATTTTACACCTACAAAACAAGGACTAATCATGTTGGTTAGTGCATACCCATATTTATGCAAAATCACATAAGAATGTAAGTGTATAATTTTACAATCACGACTAAATTAAGCTATAAAATAACACTTGGGCACGTAATTATGCCCAAGATCACTACCCAAAACTTAATCCTTTTTCGTCCTCGAACAACTCTATTACATCTCATGCACATGAAGACTCTCATATAGCTAATTGAAGCAAGATAAAACAAGCTACGGCTACAATGATTGTTTTTAGATAGCAAGTTAAAAATATAGCATGCACGGTATAACCATTAAAATCAAATATAACTATGCTAAGACTTCCTAGCCTCAAGAATGAACTCTCGATCTCAACAAACTCATGCGAATTAACCGATCAAGAAATCCGACATGAATTTTATCCTTCATTAAACATGTTCCCTCACAACAAGAGAGTTACCTATTTTCACTCATATGTTTTCAAATTATAACATGTATGGATATATGGATAAGAAATAAGCTCACTCTCACAAAGAATTCACATGCCACGTGTATTGACCCATAAGCTTGCCTTTAGTGTTTTACTCCACTAATTTAGGAATATTAGAACGTAAGATCAAGTAGGACTTAGTGGGTTGTAATGTAAGCTAAGGGGAGGGTAGGTTCTATCATGGCCAATAATAGTGACTATCTTCCCTAAGCGATTTAAATCCATCACACTTTCATTAGGAATTTCCATCCTCTTACTTTAACTCTATTCTTTTCAACTCCCATTTTCCTCTTTATATCCCCATTTCAATTAGGCACACTTAAGCTATTAGTAAGGAGTGCTTAAGAAATTTTTTTTTTGCTCTTTTCTTCTTTTACTCCTTACTAACTCTTATTCAATTTTTTAAACAAGTGCCCCTCTAGTCTTCTCTTCAACTCCCGCAACTACTATTTCCCTTCTTATTCCAACTTCTCACTCCTACAATCTACATCCCTCATTTCACTTTGTATACACACTAGGAAAGTTCTAGACACTACACAATAGCATGGAATATTGAACAACCTTACACTCTCAGCACATGCTTAAGTCAAGACAAATTCCGCAGACTCTTATCTCAGCTAATCACAAGAATGTAAAATTCAGATTTAAGCACATCGAGTCACATTTAAGAGCCTAGGTTTCTCAAAAAGAGTTATACAACTGCTCACGTACTTCAAAATTTAAAAACTTGCATCGAACAATCATGTATAACACATAACAATAACATCAAGCCATCAATCAGCTAAGGGTTTAAAAATAAAAACCTATTGACAAATTTTCCCTCAAGATGATTGTCATCCATCCATCATCGAGAACAGTCCCTAACTATGACTAAAACAACTATGTACAGACAAAGAAAAATTTTTATTTATCGGTTCAAAATGCCCCCTGACGCAAAAGAACTGAAAAGAAAAACCAATGGGTGGGTAAATTATGCTCAACTCAAAAAATTTCAGCAACCACTATCATATCAAGCACTAACTTCACCCGACTTTATTAAGCACAAAATTTTAAAATTTCCCTCACTCCACACTGAAAATATGCTATGTCTCCAAAACATCAATTAAAAGTATACAAGGGTGAGAAATACTCACTGAGGCCTCTAGGCCTAGCTAACAATATGTTTTTCTTTTATTTTTGCGCAAGCGGTTTATCGACCCCACACTCGTCCTCCTCCATGCTCCTTAGCTTTCTCTTCGAAGGGTACTCAGACTTTCCCTCAATCTGTGCTTAATTCCAAAACAAAAAACAACAATTGAAAATAAACAAAATCAAAACAAAGAAAAAATATTAATTTGTACCGGTTGTACTCTTGGGTTGCCTCCCAAGCAGCGTCTGATTTTACATCGCGGCATGATGCATCAAGTTTAACCATTTTTCCTTCCACTTTGAGGATATGAATCTCACCCCTAATTTCTTTTCAAATTTCCTATTATGCTCTAAGGGTGGTGGTGAAAATATTAAAGGACCAAGCATTAGATTTTGCCTTTTACGCTTATTGGCCCTTAGTAAGTGAAGTCATTTCGTCTGTCAGAATCAGCAAATTTCAGAATATATGGGGCTTGTTCCTCCTCTAGACCTTTCTTTACAAACTTGGAAGACTCTATTTCTAGGTTGTCAACCAAACTTAATGTCGAGAAGTGCTTCGAGTGGGGTACACTACACCTCAACTCTGAAACTGCACTATGCTTGACCTCCTTACTCTTGTACACCTTCTCCAAATCAACATCTAACTCCATATGAATGTCAAATGGTTGGAACTCTATCTCTCTTATCATGACTGGATTGGCCATATATGTGGGACCATCACAAAGACTCTCAGGAGCTTCTAACTGTTGAGCTTGTTCCAAGAACTCACCCTTTTCTTCTGCTTACAGTCCCTCTTGAGTATTGACTAAGACCGTTACTTGCAAATCAATACAAGCTTCAGCCTCATTCATCAACTCCATGAACTTGGTGCTTATCACCTCTAGGGCCTCACCATTTTCCTTCGTCTGAATTCTCATTACTTCCATCTGCTCCCTCATCGCTTCTGTCTGCTCAAGGACTTATCTTAACATATTTTCTATCTGAGCTTGGTGTTCTAAGTCCTCCTTTTCTTCATTCATGTACTCATCAAAAATAATAGAAGGATCATAGTAGGGGCTTGGGGGAGGGGAATATGAATTTGGACAACCATTCCAATGGCCATTCGGACTACCACATATACTGCAAGTAGGATGATGTTGCCATAAGTGGGGTCCTCCACAATTCAGACAGAAATTATTGAAATATGAGTATCCACCATTCAACCCATTTGTATTCCATGATGTCATTCCAAGAAGGGTATCAACTAAAACAAAAATATATGAAATCTAAAACTAATAATAATTTTTTTTCAACACTTAGAAAATTAGACACTAACACAAAACAAGAAATTCACCAATTTCTCCAGTCCCCAGCAACGGTGCCAAAAACTTGTTCACACTTTAGCGCACGCAGTCGTACAACTAATAAATTGGCCCTTTTTAAGAGTCGGATGTCGAACCCATAGGGACTGGACCAATTCAGCGAATATCCAAGTTCAAGTGTAAGACTAACCTTCAGAAGTGTTAGATTATAGAAATTTTGAGAAATTATAATTAAGTCTAGGTGTGATCACAAAATACTTGAGAAACAATATAAGAAGCAACTAGAGTTAAGGCCTAATAATCATTCAATGCTACAATTCTCAATGGTTCGAGGAGGATAACTTCAATTGTTGTATCACATAATTAAAATGTTATGTTCATGGTCTTTCGAGCCACTAAACATGATAAACTAGTCTCACACCAACATCATTGAGCGAGGATGTGAGTCTAATTCGTGAGCAATTTAATTACATGGACGTGGTTTACGAAGTTTTCACCCTTGATTATGAACTTTCGTACCTCTAATCATTTAACCGAACTTAGCTTCACAACTACTTCTGCGAGTGGGGATGTGATCATTCTAAGGCAGGCTCTAGCTCATCCCGTTTTAATAACCAAGCAAGGAAAATTAGGTATAATTTATATCCTAACCGCGAATTCTATCGTAAAAATAAGAACTTGCTCCCTATATTCTTATGTTCTAGCCTAGGGTTACTCTTTCAAGCTTTCACTTAAGCTTATCTCATTTGTTTTTATGGTGATCAAGCATTAAAACAACAATAATGAAGAATATAAGACAAAACAAAAATTAAAACTCAAACCATTAAAGTATTCATGCAATTACAATCATATTATGTAGCCTCAACCCTAGAGGAAGGGTTTTAGCCAATCATGTTCATACAAATACTTAAAAACATGATTCAAGCAATGTACTTACAAGAATAGTTAAAGAAGAATGAAAAAATAATGAACTCTAGGTAGAGTTCTTCACTTCTCCTTTCGCTCCTTTACGGTTTCCCAAAAATATTTCGTGATAAATGATTTTAGAAGCTAAGGGTTCAATTTATACTAAGCTGAAAAAATGAAAAATTTGGCTTGTGGTGGAACAGCTCCATTTCACGGAGGCTATCATGGAAATTTTCCTCCGTGCTACAGAGCAAACGTGGACAGCTACTGGAACGTGTCTTCTCGGCAGGTCTTGTGCGAGGTACCTGCGCGTCACCCAGCGTGGCACGCTGCTGGTTATGCCATCTGTGGCATGTTTCCATCACACAAGGACACTGGATGACACTCCTCGCGCGACATGGAATGGAGTGGCACGACCCTCAGCGCGCAGCTTGTGCTGCGTGGCACGCTGCCCTTGCTGACAGTCCCTATCTTTAGCTTGCCATGTTGCCTTCATTTTCCATCGAGTCAAAACTTCATTCCTTTGCTTCAACCATCATATTTTAGTCCCTCACATGCATTTTACACGTACAAAACAAGGACTAATCATATTGGATAGTGCATACCCAAATTTACACAAAATCGCATAAGAATGTAAGTGTATAATTTTACAAACACGACTAATTAAGCTATAAAATAGAACTTGGGCACGTAATTATGCCCAAGATCAATTACATGCAAGGCAAGCCTATGGGTCAATTGTATGCATGAAGATATCTTTTGGGAGAGTGAGTGTGAGTGTATCTTCCAATTGACCCCTGGTATGCGTTCAAATCATCAAAAAGTCAAGAGAATGGGGATCCTTATATTTGGTGAGTGGCATCATTCCTTTTAGTGATGCAAGAGTATTTAGAGTTCATATGGGCATAGAACAAGGAGTGTAAACTCTAAGGCATGCTTTGAATTTTCAGAGATTACAACTTGAGATGATACTTGTGTTATTTGGTTGAGAATTTCCCTTGTGTGGTTAATGATTCCTTTCAAAAAGCTTTACTTGATATAAAGTTTTTGCCTTCTTCAAACACCTTCACTGTTTTGGTCTTTTGGGGGGTATTTCCTTCTCTTTCGATGAGCATGATGAGCATTTTTGGGTTGTCAAAGTCCAGGTGGTCAGCGAAGTCTAATTGTGAATAAACGTGACCTCTTCCTCAATAGTTGAAGTATTGCATTACTTGAGGACAAGCAATGATTAAAGTTTGGGGGTTTGATGAGTTGGTAATTTACCAACTCATTAGACACTAAATTTTGAGTTTTTGCTTAGTTCTTGAGTTGATTATTTGGATTTTATGCTCTTTTTGCTTTTATTGTGTGAAGGTTCCTAAGTTTGAAGAAAAGAGCTAAAATAGGGCTAAAATGGAGGAAATGAACAGAAGTGGCAAAATGCAGGTGTTAACCGGCGAAACGCCGGTTAAAAAGATGAAGGTCACTGCCTAGTCAGAGGAATGCCACCAGCAGTTCATGAGTCACCTATGGCGGGATGCTGGTTCATTCGCCGAATGACACTCGAAAAAGTCTAGAATTGGCATTTAAGGTCTGAAGGTTCATGGATTGGCATCAGTGAAATGTCGGGTGAACCGCCGAAGATCACTGATACTAACTGAAGAAGAAGAGAAAATAGCCGGCAGTTCACGGATTTCATCGACGAACTATCGATGCCTTCTCCAGTTCTAGAGCGATGCTATTGAGGGTAAAATTGTCCATTGCTGAAAAAGGAAGGAAAAGTACCCTACTTTTTAGGGTATAAATAGAAAGAGAAGTACATTGCAGAAAGAACGAGAAAAAGAGGGAGAAGATAGAGAGATTTAGAGATAAGCCAAGTACACATAACATCATCTTTCCTTTTTAGCTAAAGACCATTTTTTAGCTGAGAAAAGGGGATTTTGATTGAAAGTATTGAAAGATACTCTTCTCTCTTTTCTTCTTTGGTATTATTTAGTTTCAGATGTAGTTGAAGGATAATTGTGTTTTTTATTTAAATACTCTTCTTATTAAATTCAATGATTCTTTTGATGATTGTGTTTTTGAATTTCTTAACTATGAGTAGCTAAAATCATTAACTAGAGGTGTGTAATGATGAATACTTAATAGGATTGGGTACTGCTAGAGTTAACTTCATAATGTTCAATTAAATGTAAATCTATTAGATTCCTTTAAATTTATTAACAAAGATCCATTGATGATGATATGGGTCTATCTATACTTGCTTAATTGTTGCTCCGGAGAGAATAATTAAGTATTGGAAGGGAATTTAGTAGTGGGTATGGATGTGAGGTTGTAAAATTAAGCTAGTAATAGTTTAAATTACTTCCTCCTTTCTAATTAGCAACTAATAGCTAGGAATAATGAAGTTGCTGATCCAAATCAATTCGGGTGTGTTAAATTGCAGCTAGAGTTTGAGAAAATTCTAGTTAGGGGTAGTCAATAGGCTAGGAAGCTAAGGATACCTATTTCCCGAGATTATTTATATTTATTGAACTTATGAAGTTAACATGGTCCATCCCAATCTAATTAGTATTTTATCTACACCGTACCTCTAGTATTTTACAAATATTGTCTACAACTTAGGCGACACTTGACCGCGTTTCCCGCAGAATTGTACGGGTCGTGCAGTAATATAGTGGCTCTTTTTAAGAGCCGGAATGTCGAACCCACGGGGACTAGACCAATTCAGCTAACTATCAAGCTCAAGTATGATATTAAATACATAAATGTTGATTATAGAGATTTTGAAGCGGTTTAATTAAGTCTAGTTTTAGTCAACGAAATACTCAATTCACTCTAGGAGAAACATAGAGTTTAAACCGAATAATCATGAGATACTACAATTTGCAATTGTTTAAGTATTAAACTATCAATTATCGTCTCAAATAATTAGGGCCCCCTGTATTCATGGCCTTTGAGCCTCTAAACACGACAAACTAGCCTCGCTTCATCATTGTGGCGAGGATGCTAATTTTTAGTTCGTGGGCAATTAAATTATGTTGTGGTTTATGGGGAAACGATAAGGGACTTTCGTGCACCTAAATCATTTGCTCAACAGCCTCACAACTACTTCTTCGAGTAGTGATGTGATAATTCTAATCGGTCTCTAAATAATCCCGTTTTATCAACCAAGCAAGGCATTAGGTATAGTTCTATCCTAACACAAAATCTGTGAGATACAAACATGCTCCTTACATTCTCATGTTGTATGACCTAGGTAAATGCTTTCTCAAGCATATGCCTAAGCTAACATATATGTTTTCATGGTGAATATGTTTTCATGGTGATCAATCATAAAAACAACCAACAATCCAGAATGCAAGACAAAAACAACAATCCATAACTTAATTCCAAAACAAATCGCAAAATCGCAATCATATCTTATGGCTTCAACCCTAGAGGAAGGGTTCTAGCCACTCATGTTCGTATAATTATACGAAAATGTTGTTAAAGTAACTTACTATCAAGAATTGGTAGGTGAGTTCTCCCACTTCTCCCTTCACTCCTAGGTGGTTCTTCAGAATACCTTCGTGACCTCTCTCGTGGTTTTTCAGAAAATAAGATCATGTGTCCACTTTTTGGAGTTAAGGGACCTATTTATAGTAAATGTGAGGTGTCTAAAATTATTCCCGACATGAAATAGCTCCGTGTCACGGAGTGTATCATGCCAATATGCCTCCGTGACACGGAGGCATCGCGTAGACCTTCTGGAAATCAAAACAGTCGCCAAGCAGAAGCTGTCCGCGTTGGCAGCGTGACACGCTGCTTGTGCAGTGCGTTAGGGTCGTGGCACACCATGGCCGCACAGCCTGCCTGCCGTGGCACATTGGCAACGCGCAGGTGGGCTGTTTCGCGCACCCTCCTTGCCGACTTTCTCGTTCTACTTCTGATTCCATGCCTCCACTTCACCAACTCATTGAGTAGTTCCTCAAATTCATTGTAAACCTACAAAAACAAGAACTAATCATGTTGGTTA